>JANIMX020000508.1:1038515-1048723 GCA_024582655.2 Erythroxylum kunthianum
CATGCAACGTCATCGTTTCAAAATCAGATACTTTGCATGAAACCCGATATCGGGTTACGTTTTATGCTTTGGGTCAACGTTTTTCCATTAAGTCAACACAGTAACAACAAAACTCGATATCAAGTTTGGTTTCACAACGTAACCCGATATCAGGTTTCGTTTTATTCTTTGGGTCAACGCATCTCCATTTACTCAACACAATTACAACGAAATCCGATCTCGGGTTTTATTTTATGCTTTGGGTCAACACATCTCCATTTTAGTCAACACAGTTACAACGAAACCCGATATCGGGTTTCGTTTCACAACGTAACCCGATATCGAGTTACGTTTTATGCCTTCGGTCAACACTTCTCCGTTAATGAACAAAATTACTACGTAACCCGATAACACTTTTGGATTATATCAGTTTAAAAACGTTTAAATTAAAAAAATTAAAATTGGTATTAAATTAAAATTTTTCAAAAAGTTGACAGGATCAACCCCATGATCTTATGAAATCTTTCAATCTAACGGCCAGTAGAATATCATAAGCATCATTAAGCATAGCACTCCCGCAGGCAATCACCAGTCCTCTGCTGTTGGACATTTACCTATCAGTTATCATCTCACAAAACGAAGCTCCTTTTTTTTTTTTTCCTTTTCTCTGCGACTCTCTTCCTCTCTCGTTCTCGCCCTCTGATTTTGGCTGTTTGGATTTAGGGCAAACTTAACCTTGAACTCGCTGCGTTTTGACTAACGAGCCCCAAATAATCGCTATCCTACGTCGCCGATCCGATTTCCAGGTACTGTTTTCTTTCCAAGCCCAACCCGATCTTCACTGGCTCCGAGATTGATCCCCCATTCTCCTTAAAGCTCTGTGATTGTATTGCGGTCATGGGAATCTTGGTATAGTTCACGGCCTTATAGTTAGGGTTCTTGGTCGGGAATCTGCTTATGTGATTCTAGTTATCTTGTTGTTCTGTGTTTATAGTGAGAGTAACGGAGGCTGTGTGGTTTGTTTGGTTGCTGAGAAATGCTATAGTAGCTATGGACATGTTTAGGTACTTATTTTAGATTTTTTTTAGTGGAAGAACTTATATGACACTCACAGTGGTCCCTTCTTATTATTGCCTCTTTAGGCATTGTCGTGAGATTAATCTTGCAAGCTTTGAATAATATGTTTAACCACGTTTTGATTATTCAATTTTAGGAACTGGTCTGGGGAAGCTTTGGAACTGGTTGATGTAGTGAGCTACAATGTTGATCTCTGGGTAAACATGCTAGTTTATTTTCCTGATCCCTAAAAAACAATACCTACTTGGTTATAAATGAGAAATAAATGTTCTCTAATTAATATAGAGTGTGGCTACTACCTTTGTATTTTCCCACGCGGTTCAGCTTAATAGCAAAAACGGAGTTGCAAAATCTTAGAGCATGTTAAGTTTTAGAGAGAGGAATGTGCAACGGGTGTGAAGTTTCATTTGATATGTTTTTTCTTCGTATTTAGTATCATCAATTAGATTCTAGTATGGAATAGCCAAAGTTTAAAGTACATATGTTTAAGATAATTTTAGTTGACTATTACAGGTTTCTCCACCTCCTCTTTTGCCAGCTTTTACTTTTGTACACTTTTCCTTTTCTTGGGTATTATTCCTACTTCCTCACTACTATATTCTACTCATTTCAGGATATAAATCTAAGTGTTTACTAAGGAAAGCTTACTGATCACTCCTTCTGACTTGTGACTGAGACAAGTCACAGCTGCTTCTCATCAGGGCATGATTTGTGGCATGACCTTTTGCCATTTATGCAATGTCGGGATTACTAAATGTATTGTCAGTTTTCAATATATCTTGGTTGAGTTTATCTTTAAGTTTTAATGTTTTTATTGTTCGACTTCTAACTACTCTTATGCTGAAATACATTATTTGGCTCTATGATGGGCAGGTTCTATAAGTACTATCTTCTTCTTAGAGAAGGGCGGGCTTATATTTTCACTTGTTCATTAATTTTCCTAGAGTGGTCTGAGATTTGTTGTTGCATGTTTTTAATGTCTTCTAATTCTTTGTTGGATTTTCTTTGGCGTCTTAAGCATGTAACTTTTGTTACAATAAGCTTATTACTTCTTTAGTAAGAAAGCTTGTGATTTTGCAATTGTGAAGAATGCTGTTTTCTATTGGTCATTCCAAAGGATAGGTTGTCTTAAGTTTGCATAATGTGCAATGTTCTTATCATCTAATACAACCAAAATATTAAAGATGTTCACCACTTTAGCCTTTTGCGTGCCTCTGGGCCAAATATTAGTTGTTTTTTGTGGCTTTATCTAAAATAACATTTTGTTCTGTGGTTTGCTCTGGAATCAATGTACTTGTTTGGTCTGGAGTTGTCCGTTCATTGTTTCATTATTCTTTTTTATTCTGGAATTTAATATGTCTTTATTGCAGTCTTCTCTTAATAGTTCAGCTTCAAATCTTCCAGACAGCACAGCGCGATCATTTGCTACATCTTTCTCTGGCCAATCAGGTGCAGGCTCTCCTGTTTTTCATCACAATGGTGAGTAGCTCTACTATAATTTCACCTGTGTTTCTCATTTTAAAATTATGTGAATTTAATGATTCTTACTGCAGGGAGTATTCAAGCCTTACACAATATTCATGGAAGTTTTAATGTTCCCAACATGCCGGGTACACTTGCATCGAGAAATTCAACACTGAGTAATGTCCCTTCCGGTGGAGTTCAACAACCTACTGGTAGCCTCTCTAGTGGACGGTTTGCATCCAACAATCTTCCTGTTGCACTGTCTCAGGTACCAACAATATTGTTGTAAACTTGTAAACTAGCTAACTGATTTCATTCATAATTTTTTTGCCTGTTTTATTACTAAAATATTGTTAACTGCGCAGTTATCGAATGGCAGCATGCATGGACAATCAGGAGTTAGCAATAGAGGAGGTGTGAGTGTTGTGGGAAACCCTGGGTTTAGTACCAACACAAATGGAGTTGGCAGTTCTATTCCTGGGATTCTACCAACTTCTGCAGCAATTGGTAACCGGAATGTTGTTCCAGGATTGGGGGTATCCCCAATTTTGGGAAACGCAGGTCCTCGTATTACAAGTTCCATGGGTAACATGATAGGTGGGGGCAACATTGGAAGGAACATTGGCTCAGGGGGAGGATTATCTTTGCCTGGTCTTACATCACGTCTTAATTTATCATCAAACAGCGGATCTGGGAGTTTAGGTGTTCAAGTACAAAACAGATTAATGGGTGGTGTACTTCCACAAGGTACAACTTGATTTCCTGCTGTCATTACTTGATTTCTAGAATAGTTTGTGATAACAAACTATCTGAATGAAGATTGCAACACCTCTTAACTTCATTTCATAGTGTTCAAGATTGGTTTTTCATCTTCTTGTAGCATAAGTAGATTTTCCTCGCACTAAGGGATCATCCGATTGCTTTGCCTATGTTCTACTTTCTTTTGAAATGAAGTTGTTTAAGTGTCTTTTTGATGTGAATAGGAGATTTGTAGCTGTAGAATGACTTGTTAGATCTGAAATAATTTATTATATTTTGAAAATTGCTTAATGCAGTTGATCCACTTTATTTGATGTTCCACACTAAAGATTTGAGGTGTCTGAGCTTTATTTCTAGAAATTATGAAGGTTGTTTTCTTTGCTACACTGCTTTGCTTTAGCTCACAAATCTCGGGGTTAAATTTTTGTTGCTTTGATTTCTCAATTTAATCTTGGCATTCTTTGATTTCCTTTCTTGCATTGAGTTCAGCATCGTGTGTGTATTTTCCTTGGATCATGAATAGTAGCTTAATTTTACAGCTTTAGACCAGCTTTGAGTACTTGTTTATATGACACTTTCTGGATTCAGGATCTCAGGTGATTTCTATGTTGGGGAACTCCTATCCTACAGCTGGTGGTCCTTTCACACAAAGCCATGCCCAAGCAGTGAACAATCTCGGCTCTATGGGAATGTTTAATGATATTAATTCCAATGACAGTTCGCCTTTTGACATAAATAATGATTTCCCGCAGTTGACTAGCCGTCCTAATTCTGCAGGAGGGCCTCAAGGGCAATTGGGTAATGAAAACATGGTTTTGCAATTTGGCCGTTGGTAGCCAATGCTAGTCAGTTTCATTTGTATTGAGTGACGAAATATGCCATAAACATGTCAGGTTCACTGCGTAAACAAGGTCTTGGTGTTAGCCCTATTGTTCAACAAAACCAAGAATTCAGCATCCAAAATGAAGATTTTCCTGCTTTACCAGGATTTAAAGGTTTGTAGATTCTCATTCAACTCCATCTTTAATACAACGATCTTTGTTTCTGTCAGTTAATTTGGAGATAATGAGTCACAGAATCCTTCATTCACTAACATTGATTTTGTTGAAAAATTCAATCAATATAAAAACTGATGCCGCCTTTCATAGTGACTGGCTTTGGATAAGATACTGTCTTCAATAAAATGGAAACAAAAAAGTGATATGGCGTTGAATCACAAATTTGGGTCAGGTGGTAATGCTGATTACAGCATGGATCTACACCAGAAGGAACAACTGCATGACAATGCCATGTCAATGATGCAATCTCAGCACTTCTCTGTGAGTTTTAGTGAAAGTTTGACCAATACCATTGTACTATTTGTTATGTACTTCCTCACGAACTTCAATTTTGGACTCTGCAGTTAGGGAGGTCTGCTGGATTCAACTTGGGGGGCAATTATTCATCATATCGCTCACAGCAGCAACAGCAACATACTCCAGCTGTGAGTAGTAGTGGCATCAATTTTTCATCTCTAAACAATCAAGACCTGATTCATGGCTCAGATATATTTCAATCTTCACATTCAACCTACCACTCTCAGGTACAACAAATTCATGCATATGCAAAAAGACAATGACAAATTATGTTTGTTCTGTTGACATATATACTTTTTGGTCTTTGATGCTGCAGAACTGATATTTTTGTGTAACCATATATTTATTTGTTTAGAACAATGGATCTCCTGGGATCGGACTAAGACCTCTAAACTCACCAAACACTGTCTCTGGAATTGGATACGATCATCTTATCCAGCAGTATCAACAGCAGCAAAATCCATCCCAATTTCGGTTGCAACCAATGTCTGCTGTCAATCAGTCATTTAGGGATCAAGGAATAAAGTCCATACAGGCTACACAATCAACTCCTGATCCTTTTGGATTACTTGGCTTGTTAAGTATTATTAGAATGAGTGACCCTGATTTGACCCCACTTGCACTTGGAATTGATTTAACGACTCTGGGATTGAACTTGAATTCTGCTGAAAATCTTCATAAGACATTTGGTTCCCCATGGTCTGAAGAGCCTGCTAAGGGCGATCCAGGGTTTATGGTGCCACAATGTTATTATGCCAAGCAACCACCTGTTCTCCATGTGAGCTGCCTTTTCTTTACCCTTTCCCTTTTGATCTGGCTCTTCTTTTTTTCCCCTCAAGTTTGGTGTTTTTTTTCCATTTTCCTGTCAATTGTTCTTTACCTCTTTAAACTACTGCAGCAAGGTTACTTTTCCAAGTTCTGCGTCGAAACACTGTTTTACATATTCTACAGGTACATTTTTTATAAATGTTTCTATTGTTACCTGAAGTTTTGTAGTTTGCTATTATCTTTTCCCCTTTGGTTGCTTCACTTTTCAAAATTTACCATTTTCTTATCTTCTTTCATTATTTTTTCAGCATGCCAAAAGATGAAGCTCAACTATATGCTGCCCATGAACTGTAAGCTAGCCACTACCCTGATGACTCGATGTCAGTTTTGTTCTATATCTGCATAATTCCTTCCCTTCCTCCACTTAAATGCATTCCCAGTTTCGAATTTTTGGGATGTCTACTAGTTTGTTTCTTTTCCTTGCGAGGTTCTATTGTTATATTGGTCAGGTCTTTTTGATGGCAGTTACAACAGAGGCTGGTTTTACCACAAAGAGCATCGAGGGTGGTTCATTAGACTCCCCAACATGGAGCCTCTTGTGAAAACAAACACGTATGAGAGAGGGTCTTATCACTGTTTCGATCCAAACACATTTGAAACTCTGCGCAAGGTTTGCGGTGGATCGTATTGTTCTTCTTTTGTTTGAACCTTTTCCCCTGTTCAGACTGTCAAGCATTACTTCTTGATTCCTGACTTGCAATTGTGTGAATGATGTTGATGCAGGATAATTTTGTCGTCCATTACGAGATGTTGGAAAAGAGACCAGTTCTACCGCAACATTAACAATTTCTGTTGTTGTATGATGTAAAATGCAAGTCAATTTGCGCATTATTTTCTCTTGAATTTGCCAAAAGTTTTTGGCAATTTTCTGATCAATTCTGTTCAAGTTGACAGCCATGTTCTAATTTTAGCAATACATCACCTTTCTGCATATGTAGCGCAAAGTCCGTTGGATAGCCAGTGACAGAAATTAGACCCAGTTAACTCCCATACATAATGCTTAACTCTATTTTTAGGGAGTGCGATTGTTGAAAAATATACACTATCAGTAAGCTTTAATACACAACTAATACATTCAATGCCAGTCAACTAAGTAAGATTTCATAATTTCGAAGAATGTTTATATAATGGGATTAGAAAATTTCTTCCTAAAATGATAGAAACTATTATAATTCAGTGGATTGTTGTAAGATAAGAACAAGGATGCTAGATTGCTGCAAGACGAAGAGCAAGGCTTTATCAACCGAATTCTCTAATCTATTTCACTCACTTTCCACCATAAGAGTTGGGAAAGATAACCGGGTCGGGGCAAGCTTTCATCCTAACTGTAGGGCAAGAAGAAGCTAAGGCTCTATGAACCGAATTCTCTAATCTATTTCACTAACTTTCCACTATAAGAGTTAGGGATAGCAATTGGGCCCATGCTGCCTCGGCCTGGCCCGAAGTTAACGAGCTGCTTAGGCATAGTTTGGCCCGGCCTGAGGCCCAACCTTTATCAACAAAAGACATCGTTTTGTTGAAAAGGATTGTCATTTAGGTCAGGCCCAAGCTCGCCCAGGTTTGAATCGGATATCATTTTGCATTTTTAATTTTAAAAAAAGTTTGGAGCCAGTTGCATCAGGCCCGCTACCTCAGGTCGAGCCCGGGTCCTAGTAGCAAGGGTCCTCAGGTCCGACCTGACCCGACCCATTGTCATCCCCAAAAAAAGTAAGATATATCAATTAAGTTTTTTTTTTTCTGGTGGACTAAAGTTTAATGGGTATAGCTTGAACAATATTAGAAAATAGACTCGAGAGTTTAAAGCGTAGTAACAATATAATATTTATTTTACAAAAAGTATAAATGTCGCAAGTATACAATTAAAATGTTAATTTTCATTAAATTATATCAGTTCACATTAATTAATTTAATTTTTTCACTTATATTGTGTAATAATAATATGCATAGTTAAATTAATCATACATAACTAATACATCAATAGGATGTATAGATCGTACATAATTAAATAACAATAATTCAGAAGTATGACAATAATGTCAATATAGATTCAACATAATGAATATCATCAATTTATCATTTATTAGGAATTCAGGTTTACAATAATTTATAATATGTCAAAATTATATAAATCCAAGCAATCCTCACAAAATAAACATTGAATAAAAACTCTTGTTGAAATAAAAATATTAGGCTCTTAACAATCCTATACGAGAGACATATCCTTAAAAAACACAAATAAATATGGCCTTAGTTAATGGATATATCAATATACTACTTATAGGCGTATATTTTACTGAACGACTCTCTTGTACTTTGACAAAGTAAAATTTAATATCAATATGCTAGAATTGAGAAATGATCATGCTTTGTTGAGAGAAAGATACAATTGCGGAATTCTCACAATACAATTTTAGCAACCTTGAAATGGATTCCATAACTTTTAATGCAAAAACGAAGTTCTATGACCATATTGTATGATAAGTAGCATTATAACATGTCATATACCACTATGGTCAAAGCAGTTGTAAGTATCTGTTTGATACTTTTTCATGAAAAAAAAACTCCTTATACCATTATAAAGATGTATCTAGAGGTTGATTCTTATCATCCACGCAAATTGTATAATAAGAGTCATTGAAATTAACCACTTTAAGAGTATCTGTATATCGATATGTCAACTTAAGATTTTTGGTACCTTAAAAATACCTCAAGACTTTCTTAGTCAATTTCCAAAAGCTTTGACTAGGATCACTCAAATATTTACTAACCACACTAACTACAAAGGCAATATCAGGACCTATGCATACTTGAGTATATATCATATTGTCAACAATAAAGCATAAGAGATTACATTTATTTGATTTCTTTTAACATCATTATGAGGTTATTGAGCCTAAAAGAATTCATAACCCTTCATAACTAGACCTTTTACATGAGAATTCAGTTGTACTTTGAGATAATATGAGAATACCATTGCCTATCATGAAGAATCTGTATACCTAAAATATATGGCACTTCACCAAAATCCTATATATCAAATTGATCAAACAATAGTTTTTTTACTTAATTAGTAGCTCAATATCATTATCAACAAGTAAGATATCATCAACTTATAAACCAGAGATATGTACTTACTCCCATTAACCTTCTTATATATAAATTGATCAACAATGTTTTTCTTGAAGTTATTAGTAGTGTGATAATTTCATCAAATTTGAGAACCACTACCTTGAAACTTATTTTAACTTATAAATTGACTTCGAACTTTCAAACCAAAATTTATTTATCATATACCTTAAAACCAATAGGTTAAACTATGTAAACATCTTCATTTAGGTCTCAATTTTTTAAAAAATTGTTCTTATATTAATGAAACTCTAGATCAAAATGAGTCACATTTTTCATAATGATTTGTAAAAAGACTTTAGTGGAAATAGGAGAGAAGATCTATTTATACTCGACACCTTCTCGTTGGTTATAATTTTTAACTACTAGCCTTACTTTATACCTCTCCACTTGACTTTTAGCGTTACACTTTATCTTAAATACACATTTACATTCAATGAACTTATAACCTTTTGGTAACTCTACCAAGCTCTATACTTTATTTTATGAAATAAAGTCTATCTCATCATTCATAACTTCCATTTAAAAATTTGATTGAGGATTAGAGATAGCTTTCGTGTGGGTTGTTAGATTTAAGGTGTCACCAATGTCATACTCATACTCTAAAAAGTATTCAATATAGTCATAAAAATTTACAAATTTACAGAACATTTTTAATCTCCTTAAATATGCATCTTCTGTAACTGCATCTAGAGCTTCTTGTGTTACTTCTCAACGAGTTCGTCTTGAATGGCCATTGGAGAGAAAGCGACATTGCATATGTGTAACGCCCCGACACCCCCTGGAAGGAAATGCTAGTTCATTAAGGTATAACACTCGATCACTCACTCTCAAAGCCTCACATGAAATTGCGGGAGCGATAATTGATCGCACTTACTTAAAATTTTGCAGCGGAATTAAACACATAAAGATGGGCGTTGGGGCCCACTTAACGCAACTCATTTCATTTTACGCAAACAATTGTTTCACCTTTAAACAAACATAATGTTTTACAAAAATGGGCCTTGAAGGCCGTTACAAAAATACAAAACAAAAACACAGATCAAGACGGACTACTCTACTGGCCTCTGCGACCTTGATGTCCCTACGGGCTCATTTCCTTGATCCTGATCTACACGGAGAAAACATTTTGTGCTAAGTGTATTGCTTAGTGGGAAGTCTAACACTCACAAAGAAACATAGAACGACTGCTTAACAGTCGTCTATGCCACAAACACAACATTCACATACTTATGCTCAAAACAAAAATAGGGAAAGTTTTCTTACTAACATGTAAGTATACGGAACAAATCCGACTAATAACCAACTAACTCATGCAATGAAATCACTTGAGTATAAGCATTTTATTTATAGATGCAGTAGTAAATCATAGTTTACAAATTTAGAACATACAGAAAACTCAGAACAAATCAGAGCTTACAGAAATTATAGAATTCCTGTCTTGTCTAAACAAACGTGGGTAACGGATCTCGAATATCAGAGGTTGTGACTCGTGGTCACATGTAAGGACGCATTGCCTCAACTTATAACAGAGGATGAGACTTTCAGTCTCTTGGTGAGGTCTATGCACTCTCACCATACAGACAGTAACTGCAGACCCTTTTAGGCATTCCCATTTAT
>JANIMX020000508.1:1172418-1185199 GCA_024582655.2 Erythroxylum kunthianum
ACGGAACGAATCTCAGATCTCTGGTTAGCAATACTCCAAAACACTCTAGGGATTATGTTTAACAGAAAGAAGAAACCAAGGCGAGGTTTAAAGAGTGTTGGGCTATTAAACAAGTGCATAGTCATAAGTTAATGGTAATGAAAATGAGGATGTTACGTTAGATATGCAATTTTACTAAAAGAGATAAGATCAAGAATGTGATGGTAAGAGACAAAGTAAAAGTAGCTAATATTATTGACAAATAAAGAGAGACAAGATTTAGGTGGTTTTGTTATATTAAGAGTAGACATCTAAAAGTTACAGTAAAAAGATGCGAGAAGATAGTACTCAGAGACTGTAAAAGAAAGAAAGTAAGACCTAAGAAAAATTGGAAGGAGGTGATTAAGAATGATATGACAACGTTATAACTTATTGAGGACATGACCTGCAATAGAAAATTGTGACGTACTAAAATTCAGATAAAGGAGCTCTTGTAAACGGATTCTTGTAAATTTTATTATTATTTATTTTATTTAGGTCATTTGAAAACAGCCTCTATATTAATTAGAGACAAAATTAATTATTATTAAAACTTCGTCATATCCTATTTAACAGCGAAATGTTACTGTTGTTGTAAGAAACCATGGCGAGGCTGGATGGGGTTATTTCCTTACTCTTGACTTCTTGTCTACTACTAATGTCCACCCACAATTAAGAAGCTGCCCTTAACTCTGTTATTATTGCTATTACACAAAACCGTTCCATTACGGAGATGAAAAGGCTTCGCTTCAGAGTTGACGAAGATGAGATACTGATGTGTGTATCCACGAGCTTGTCACGTCCACGTTCTATCCAACCAATCTAAGAAGACAGGACACAAGGCATAATCCATATAACAAATCCCACGCGCATTACCTAGAGCCTCCATCCAAGGCACGCGCCACCATACGTAAAGACGAGGCAAGTGGACAGCCGACAGACACTGATGATATGCACATGGATGTTCTACGTATTATCCAAAACAACACAAAAAAAAAGACTTGTACTATACTACTACTAGCCGACCAAAACTACCATAAATGGCGGGGAATTTCTTGTTTTCGTGTGTTTTATTTGGCAGTGGCACCCTTATTCTCGCTTGGAATCTCTCATTCTCATTTGCTTATGTGCACTGTCCATGTACATAATTACATATGATGTGCCATGTATCTTTTACTTGCTTCATTTTCCTCATTTTTGTATAAATAGGATTTGGAGACCTTTTTGAAACACAACTCAAAAACAGTTCTGAAACTATTGCTTTCAAACCCTCAAGTAAATATATGAAATAAAAAATTAAAAAAATTTAAATTTAAATTCGTTGAGATCTAAGTAGCTCTCATACTTAAATGTATAAAATCAATTTTAAGTTTCAAAACATTACTTTATATCAAGAGTTAGCAAGCAGGCGGGAATTCTGATTAGAGTAATTAGATTAGCAAGTACTTCACATAGAAGGAAGGAACAAGTTAGATACGCCAATTCATTAATATATGTATATTACTGTCAAAAGTGTTGAGCCAAAGAATTCGCACTTTAATAACCTGGTACTTTTTGATAAAGCAGCTTAGCATTCTCAGATCCTGAAGCACCACCACCACCACCACCTTAAAGAGCAGAGCACAAGCATATTAGTAAAACTATAATTGAAAGTCATATGAGTTGTCCATGCAAAAAGCCAATGACAATGAATAAGTTTTTTTATGTAACTTTTTTAAGGTAGACATCACATCACCACACGTGCACTGTGTGTCCGAAACATGGTTGATTTGGTCTCAAAATGACTGCCCGAGTCCAAGTGAAGAAAAATCCAAGACATGAAGAGAACCTTAGGCTTAGAACCAAAGATACTTGGCATTTGGGCCCGAGATCAATGGGTCAAAAATTGTGATTTGATTGAGCCTCGGGTTTGGGCAACAAAAACAAAACGACGTTTTCTACTCTCATTGTTCCGTTTTTTACAAAGTAAATAAAACGACGTCTTTTTACATTACATGTAAAACAAAGTCGTTTAACATAAACCTCTGACCTCCTCTTTTTTCCTTGTTCAGTTGTTCCCCAGTTGCCCTATGCTACTACGCCCCTACGCCCTACCTTCTTTCTCAGTTGCTCTACGCCCTTACCTTACGCCTTCCTCTGTCTTGCTCTCACTGCCATCCCTTTGTTGCGCCGTCCCTTCGCCTCGCGGGCCCCTTCACATGTTGCCCCTTCTCCATGCAGCCCCAATGCCCCGCTGTCTTTTTTTGCTTTTTCGCCACCCACCCACCAAGATAAAGTTCATGAATCTTTTGATTGAAAATTTAATTTGTGAAATATTAGAATTTTTGAGATTATTGCCATTTGGGATGTTTTCACACTTACACGGTCACATACACTCACAGTCACATACACAGGCTGTGATTAATCGACACACACGATTACATACACGTTTGTGTATATGGCCATGTAAGTATGAAAAAATGTTTACAGTGACTTACACGCGTGTATATGACCATGTAACTTCGAGAAAATACATTTATATTTTTGATTGTTTCAAATAGATGAACATATTTTTTTAATGGAGAAATACAATTTGGTACTAGATACAGAAGTGAAGACTTCTAATCCGCTACCAAGTAAAGATAGAAGTCAGGCCAATTTAATTGTGAAGTTTAAAATCGCTTTAATAAGACTAGATAGAGTTGAAAAAGTTGAATGTAAGTATTGTCAAAAGATATTGGCTGGGTGAAACCTCTTATTCAAAGAGACATGTAAATTCGTGTGGTAGAAAAAAAGATTTATTAAGAGGTCAAATATTTTTTACTCCTAACCTAAATAATAAAATGACTGAAACATCTTATAGTAGTAATATATCAAGATTTTTTATTGATTCTATGGTAATTGATGATGAATATTCACTATCTATAATTGATACCAAAAAATTTATGATATTTTATAACTCAGTGCAGGTTCCAACTCAAAATACGTTGAAGGAGGACATTATGAAAATATACGAGAATAAAAAGATTTTTTTTTTAAGAATATTGTCTGAGTATTGAAGCACGAATTACCGTTACTGTTGCTTTAGAGTCTGCTTTTAACACTACTTATTAGTTCTCAATCGTACTTGACTTTCCGTTCCTACACTACTGTATCCAATATGTTCGGGCTCCAAAAAGTTCCCCAATAATAAGGAAGAATAAGAGATTAATTAATGCATCACTGCCCCTAGAGCCATGATTAATTTGATCACCCAAATCCTTTAGACGAAACTTATAATGCTTCATCCAATTAACATTTAAAGGGAACCAAGGCCATCCATCTATGTATGAATCCAAAAGATTTGACTCTAGTAAGAGAAGAATGTGCCATCATACTAAAACAAGGTTTGGATGAACCTACAAAGTCTAACTGAGCTTGTCAAGCATTTTATGAAAAAAAGAAGGCAAAACATACTCAAAGAAATAAGAGGTTGGTGATTGATTAAAATCATTGAATATTTTCCTCCAAGATGATAAGTTCCCCCTACCCAAGATTAATACACAAATAATATTACTAAAAGAGGTAAAGGTGTTCTCAAAATTTGATCTCAAGGCCGAATTTTGATAGAGGATAGAGCCAACAGATTGATATAAGACGAAATTTTATGTCCCAAATGCCCAAGACCAATGGACGGTTATGCCTTTTAGACTTAGGATGGCCACTTCATTGTTCCATAAGGTCATGAGAGAAATTTATGAGCCTATACTGGACAATACATTGATCTATATTAATGACATCTTGCTATTCTAAGAAAATATGGGTGAACATTAGGCCTTATTGGAAAAATTTATGGACATCATAAAAAAATGGTATAATGCTCTCAGCCCCAGAAAAGTTATAGTAGTAGTACCCAAATATACTTCATGGGTATGATATTTCATGATGGACATTATCAACTAAACCCACACATCACTAGTGAATTGTGCAACTTCCCTAATGAGAAGCTCACGATAAAACAAATCCAATAATTATTGGGTATTATCAATTATATCCGAAATTTTATCCCTCATGTTGTTGATTACACTATTCAACTGTTTAAGCTCTTAAAAAAGCATCCTTCACCATGGGGAACAAAATAGACATGAGCATTACAATACCTAAAGAAAATTGCTCGGCATCCACCACCAATTACGAATTTCGAATCACTTTGCAAGGATATTTTAGTTAATATTAGTCTTGACGACGAAGACCACTGAAATGATGACCATATAATTGAATCCTTCTTACAATTAATGATGTTGAATGCTTTTTCTAAGCAAGATAGTTTTACATGATCTAAAAGTTTAAACCAAAAAATAATTGGAATACATACGTTTCCGTTGCTTTAGTGCATATAGATACCGAGTTTAAGAGTGTAAATTCATCATGCTAATGTTTACGACTGCAGAAACTTACATATTAATGGCTGACTCTTGATTGGTAGGGATTGTTTATAAGATACTCTTTGAAGCTTCTACCATCAACTTATAGAGAGCAAATCCACCTTGATGGCAGCCAGGCATCTTTAATGCCATGCTTTCCAAATCAGCCTGGTGAAAAGATCAGTAAAAATCAGTAAAGTTCTATTGCTGAAACATGTTGTCAATCCTTGAAAATTTTTCCCTCATGGTACCTCACAACTAAACTGACTTCTTTAATGCACTAAAAAGAAAAGAGAATAAAAGAAGGTCAAATCTTTTGAGAGATCTTCAATCTATTATAAATAAGATCATTCAAATCTCACACCCTTTACTCCTTCCACTGACAACTACTCCCAAGAAATAATCAGCATAAAATGAACAAAGAAAAGTATATATGATGCACCACCAGCACTGTCTTTGTTAAAATCCCCAATTATACTATCAGGTTTTTATTCCACCACACTATGACCAAAATGACTGACTTAACGGCCTTCGTGATCAAATCCAGCACAAAGATATCCCACAACTGCCATCACATTCCGAAGTGCTTAACTACTCATCTAGACACGACAAGTCAAATGTTGATAACAACTGAACCATAAGGAGTACGTCTAAATTAAAAGCATAAAATTGAAACTAACCATTGTAACCGTATAAAGTTGAATTGACTCATAGCTATCTTGTGCACTAGAATACAGTTGTTGTATGTCTTTCGACAGAAGACTGCATTTGATGAAGAAAAAGGCAGTTGGTCGAACATTCAACACTCTGCGAGATAAACCTATAAAAAGTGGACTGAACTGCAAAAAATTCAGAACAAAATTTGAGATACATTATCCAAAGAAGTAAACAATTAAGCAATGAAAATAAATACATGCTTTCAATTAAATAATACGCCAGAATCAAATGTAATTGAACCAGGAATAAATCATGGTTTCTTTTAAGAAGCCCATTAATTCATTTGATCTAGTGAAAAGCAATGGGCCATAACATTACAAAGCAAAACCCCAACTAAGAGATGAATCTAGAATCTGTTTAGTAGGGGCAAAGTATATGTTACCTACTACCATCCATGGAGGTTCACTAAAGTATGGTCCCAACGTAATGGATCATTTAAATGTGCAAACGAGAAAGGTGCCTCTTCCTTACTGGATTAGGGGTCCCCCTCTTACCCATTTATCAAACAAAGAAGAAAGCATTCCATTTCCTAAAGTTACATTTTCTAGTGGGACCAAAATAAAATAGTAGGCACATGAATAGGGAAAAATGTAAGTCTTCCATCATTTTTAGTGGAGCAAGTGCCCCTGCTTAGTCCCACCTGCATCCATCCTTACCCTAACAACTTATTCAGTAAGGCCTGAACTCCCAACCATGACATTCCCGCTGCAGGTTCCTTCCATTAGGCTAACTTGCCTTGTAGATCGTTTATACCAGAGAACCAACTATAGACTAGCACAAAGAAATACATTTGCATGTGAGAATCTCATTCTGATACATCTGAATATTCATTATGTTATTGGTAAACCAGGTCTTAAAAAACAACCTCAGGTACTCTTCCAATGATACAACTCCAATAACTATACAAGTCTTCAAACTAAAGTGCATCAGAATTGAGTATGGATTCAATATGCAGCCCCCAAGTGTTAATCCTGGCTAATTCTACTCGAAGCAAATAAAAAATGGTTGGTTTCAATATGCAGGCCCCAAGTGTTAATCCTAGCTAATTCTACTTGCAGCAAATGAAAAATGGAAGATGCCAATAGAAAAATATGTAAGGAAAAGTGTCACTTCCATGATATTATATCTTACAAGAGATGTTCGAGGTACTCCAATTTCTTCAACCACTTCACGAAGAATACTGTCAAACATTTCTACAGAAACCTTGTTGTTAATAAGCTCACGATCTACAAGTTCTTCACCACTCTGGTGAGATGCTACTGCAACTTCTTCGGGCTGTCAACCATCAGGAAACTAATATTACATGAGAATTAAATAATCACCTCAAACTGCTTTGAGAGGAAATAAGAAGGGAAAAAACAACTGGTTTTGATAATCTAGAAATGGAAACCTCTAATCAGTAAGTGGTTAGAGAACAGACATATCCCACTCCCAGAAGCTAATATCCAAGGGCAAAACACACATCTATAATTTAACAATCTCAATCATTCATCAAACTTAGTGGAGACTGAGGAAAAGGATGCATATGATACACTTCCAGATTCCATACCTCTGGATGGCCTCTAGGGAAAACATCAGGAAATTCCCCAACATTTTGACTCCTTTGCAAGACAACTATCCTTTTGTCCAATGTCTCAACCACTGCACCATTTCCTAGTGGACTTGACGTGTGTTGACACTTTATAACGTCGTCTAGAAGGGAATAAAGGCAAAGAAACTAAGAAGTAGAAAGAAAGAAAGAAAAGAACAACTACTTCTATGATTGCAGAAAAATAAACAAAATAATGGTAGACTTAATTTACTAGCCCAGAAAATCACTATGCCGTTGGAAACCGATTGGCAGATATGTGCTATAGAAAATCTCCAACATATTGGAAACTTCAAAACTGGCATACATTTTGGAGAAGAGAAGAAGCAAGGGTGATTTTTATCTCAAGTGCATTGTTAATTTGGTAACATTAAGGAAGTAATGCAAAAAAAATAATAATCAGAAAAACAATTGAAAAAACCATTAAAACTGTATCTTCACCAGTAAACTTTTAGATGCCTCAAGAAATACCTTCTGATGCTGCAAGGAACTTTTCCCATGAAGGACTTAAGTTTGTTCCAACAAAAGTCCTGGACATCAAGAACAGAACATTTATTCCTTCTAGGGGAGACGATAGACATAGGATTTGTATGAAATCATTTTTATTGCAATCATCAAAGTTAATGGATCAAGAATTAGACGAACAGCAATACTTTAGAACATGATATGAAAGAATTTCAAACCAATAACAGAAGAAAGTAAAAGGAGAATAAACAAGACTTGTTGAAGTTGTGGAATGAACTTCCATTTTAAAGTGGTTATAACTGAGTCTCCAACCCACGACAATCCACTGCTGTCTAGTTCCTACAAGTCTCCCTACTCAACCAAGGGATTTCTAGATGTTTACCATAACTAGGCATTGTCTGATAGGATGTTCTATAATCAGGCTATGAATATTTTCCTCCTAGGAAACTAATATTGTTCTGATGACACACTTATTAGGCAGAAGACAAGTGGCATAGACAAGCTGATCTAAAATCAGAAACATGAAGCTAATTTTTATTGGTAGAAAAGCTAAAGTACATATCTGATTATTTTAATAGTTAATATTTCATGCAAGGATTTGTGGATAAATGTACCCACAAAGACAAATATCACAAAACACATATATGCACACACAAGTCGACTTGATTTAAGGAAAGCTGCAAAAACTATCTCAATTTTCTAGGATGGTATACACACGGAGACATGTGTGTATGCTTGAAACACCAGAGAAAGTAGGAGACCTATAATCAGTCAAACCAAGGTGGAGGCACACAATAGAATCTTGGTTTGATCCATCTCCCCTGAGAAGGCTATATCCTCCATACTGAAAAGAATATTAACATCAATTAATTTGTAGCAAGATATGGAACTATAGACATAAAGTTCAAAATATTCCTTTGTGCACATGGAGGCCTTAGTCATTTCTCTATTGCACTGAAAATCCTATTTTATTACTGAACCGATTCACTTGTATGCAAGACAGGAACTGGTATCTGGACAAACATCACAATTAACGAAGTAAACAGTGTGCAAACGATCTAACAATTCCAAGGCCCTCGTGCTATGTTGAGTTTTGCTTGATTAAGATACAGTAAAAGTGGTAAAAAAAAGCACTTGAAAATCACACAGCAGCAAAAAGGTTATCAACGTACCCGGAACTTTTTCCCATTGTACAATGATGCATTCTTCTGTACCCTTTGATCCCATATCTAAAAACACCATTGAACAATTATAAAAGAAAAGCTCAGCTACTGGAGTAGGATTGCAACTAGAAACGGTTTGGCTTTGATTTTGGAACAAAGCCAAGTTAGTATTGACAATATAAGTACTAAGCAACATGAAAAACATCTGTACATTTCATTAAAAAGACGTATGCAGCATATAATTTGGGCAATCAATCTTGTTAAACTAGCACAAACCAACATCTCCAGCAAGACAAAACAAGCATTCACATTAGATAGAGAAAATTAACTGACCTTGTCAATGGAGTTCTCCAATTCAACGTCGGGATGGGGAATTCTGTCGTATGATTGATCCAATTCTGTCAGCAGATTTACGGTTCCAGTCAATGTAGGAGGCCCTTGCAAGTTGCAAGTAATTCTATCTATTGAAAGGAAGTTATTGAGTTTACATTATGTAGTTTGGTCATCATCTCATCCAGATATCGTCAGCAAGCCAACTATGACCATTCTAAAAGCAAGATTCTCCTTTGTGCACGTCTCTTTCCTACACCAACTTATATATTTTGTTAAAAAATAATAAAACAAGTAAATGACAATGGATTGACTCATCGTATCCTATAGTTTTAATCATGCGTTGAGATTTTAATCACGAGTTTCTCAGCCTACATCTTTCACCAACTACACCTCCCAAAAACGCATAATTCCAACTTTAGATCCCTCCCTATGTAACTCTAAACGCAACTCTATATAATATTTCATTCAGAACTTCTTCTGCACTCACACCAACCCCAGCTTTGATGATGAACGACAAAACAGAACCATATAAAGAAGTTGCTGCATCTTCTGATGTAATCCTATACATACATGCAGATTAATTATGTACATATAGTGGTACCTGAAATTGAGGTTTTTATCCTCTCTGCTGCTGTTTTGCACTGCTTGTCTTTCTCTCTCGGTTCTTCTACTGCAGCTTTTCTCTTCTCCTCCCTCTGTTTTCTTTTTTCTTGGCGTCTTCTCCTACATGCGCTGGTTGCGTTTCTTTTCTTCTTTCCTGCGTTCTCTCTACTGCGTCTGTTAGTGTTCTCTCTGCCGCTTCTCTTCTCCCTTCTACGTCTCTTTTCTAGCCAAAATAGACTCCTGGGCTTCTTTAGACTCTTATGTGTAATAATTAAAAAACCACATAAATTGTTTGTGTACACGTCCATGGGTTTCTCTCTTTTTATTATTAAACAATTAAAAAATTAATTAATACCTAATAATAATTAAAAAATTAATTAATATGCTAATTAATTAAATTAATTATAAAAAATTATGCTAAATAATAAATTAAAAGTCAAATAAAAAAATACACAAACAACTTACTTGAAATGGTGACAACAAATGAAAAATTGCTAGGTTAATCGATAAATACAAGTTTATGTTTGAATGGATAGAAGGGAGGAAACACTTTGTTTTGAGTTTCTGGAGGGAACTAATTTTTGGTGGGAAAAAACTATGACAAAGAGGGATGCAGGTATATGAGTCGACGAATAGAAATAGCGACAAATCTTCGTTGTCGTTCATTAACTTCAACTTTACCGACGAATGATATTCGTCTTTAATTTATTTTAAAATTTTCTATTTTTTGTTGCCACGACGAATATATAATTTCGTCGTTATGTGATAAAAAAATACTACTAGGCGACAAATATCTTAATTCGTCGGGAAATTTTTATCGGTAAAAGTTCATTTTGTTGTAGTGGTAAGACGTTAAAAAATTAATAAGTTAAAATTATTAATAATTTATAATAACTTAATAAGTTATAAATTATTAATAACTTATAATAATTTAACAAAGGAATTATATTTCTTTAAACTTTCTTTAACAAGAGCAATTAAGTCAAATATTTAATCTAGTTATATAACATAATCCTAAACAAACAAATTTATATTATATTAATTAATATTAAAATAAACAATATTAAATTATATTTTGTAATCAACGTTATCTGATAACCCGAAATCAAACACGCCTCAAATTTACGTTCCAAATCAAAGCATCCATTGTCTTGTCTCTCCAATGTTAGACATAATAATGTCAGGTACGATCACTCTTTTTTTTTTCTTTTTTTCTTTCTTGGTAGTTGACGATCACAACATGCGTAAGTTTTTGAGAGCTCGAGTGGTACGTTGTTGGCAACGTTCGGAAAAATCACACTGACCCAACACCATGCTCGGTCCGCCCATCTTATCAAGACTTTTTCTGTACGGTCATACAGAGTCCTGAACAGTCTTACATGTCTACGCTCTGTTATCACATGCGGGTGATGTAACTATAGGTGACCGACGGCTGATATAATTATAATCACTTAGCTACCCTTCAAGAAGTCTTCCACACGTGCTTTGCGAGTTGCGACTGTCAGTTATAATGAAACTATTACGTGGTGTAACAAACAACTACAAACTGTTCACCAAACGTCGTCGTTGTAAATGGAAGTTTATTTGAAGGCTGTCATTTTGTTCTTATAGGCGGTGCCCCAAGTCTAACCAACTTTCTCAAGAAACAAACTAGATTTTCAAAGGAAAATCACAAATTTCCTTTTGCTGAATAAAAACTGATTCATTCACAATCATGCCTATCTCGGCGATTTTCCCCATCCTTCTCCTCCTCCTCCTATCACCGCCCTTGCCCACGACCATCTCCGGCGAGGTACAAACGGCTTACGAGATCCTCGCTGGTTACAATTTTCCGATCGGTTTTCTTCCAAAGGGGGTGACCGGCTATGAACTTGACGAGAACACTGGAAAGTTCAAAGCATATCTAAACGGTTCGTGTAGTTTCTCACTTGAAGGAAGTTATCAGCTGAAGTACAGATCCACAATCAACGGAATTATAAGCTTAGGGAATTGAGTGGCGTGAGCGTAAAGGTTCTGTTTCTGTGGTTGAATATTGTGGAGGTGGTTAGAGATGGAGATGAGCTTCAGTTCTCGGTAGGGATTGCATCGGCGAATTTTGCGATCGATAATTTTTATGAGTGTCCTCGGTGCGGTTGTGGATTGAATTGTGATAACGGAAGCAAAGTAAGCAAGCTTAGAACCAATCCTTTTGTTTCTTCTGTCTAGCGTTTATTATTCATTGTTATGTTTCTTTCAAGCCCATTTCAACGGTATATGTGTTATGGAGTAAATTGTCGACCAAATATAGAAGTGGTGGTGATGGAATGTGTTGATTTGGGCTTGGGAAGTGTCAAAACTGAGTTTTACTTTTTAATTGGAAATATTTTAAACATTTTGTGCTGTTTTGTTTGATTCCGTGGATCAGTGACTAGAATTTTCGATTCTGTGATAATCCTTGCCCTAGAACCAGAATTATAGCGTCTGTTCAATTGAAAATGACCTGTGTGATATAGAAAATTCCAATTGGGAGGGACACTAGCTAAACTCAATATAGAATGGGATTACTCATTGTTGGTGGACCATTCTATAGATGTGGCTTGTCTATACTGGATGTTATATTGGAACTGTGTATTACTTCTTTAGAGTTCCGAAAAGAATGTGCAGTGAGACGTTATATTGCCTGTGGAAGCAATCATGACAATCTTGGCTAATTTGAAGTTCAAACAATTTGATTGCTCGGAGACAGAGTAGGGTGGAACTTCCCTTTGCAATATATTGCTTTACCTGTGTTTTTACTTGTAGTTCGAGTCCAAGCTATTAGATGTCTTTGTAATATTTGATAGAATTACATGAAACCTATCAGGGAGTCAGAGAACGGTAAACAAGCTGCAGTGTTACTCCACGAGAATTCTCTGTGCTGCATCTAAATTAGTGGAAATAGGTCAGCTAAGTTGTGAGTTTTAGTAGTTGCGTCAGATGCGCCATTATTGAATACTCATCAAAATTACCACTTGCAGTGCTAAAACATCGCATCTATCTTCTATATCATTCTTTTCTTCCCCGAGTGACTAGTTCTCGAGTGTCTAGTATTTTTCTTCAGTGCACTTGTCTGCTACAATTGTGTGTGTTTGTGCTGCTCTACGCGGTCACTTTTTATAGGTTAATGAGTTCTCCTATTTAGTCAGTGGTAGCGAAATGTAAGACCTTATCTTACCTTTATGATGCCACTACTAATTCATAGAGATAGAGGACAGAACAATGTCAAATAAGCTAGTGTGCTGTTGTTGGCCAATACTGCTATGTCATTTATAACGGGATTCCATAGACTTAATGATGTCATGCTTGCTTCTGATACGCCGGGAAACAAATCTTGATTGAACTCATATTTGTCCTGTGGATACAATTTGCTCGTGGTAATACTTCCTATGGGTTTGATGTAATTTTATCTTCAACGAATATTCCCTTTTTTTTATCTATTTCTTTAGTCTTTACGGATACAAAGATTGACTTTACTAATAACATCTGATAGTATG
>JANIMX020000508.1:1442217-1455900 GCA_024582655.2 Erythroxylum kunthianum
ATTACAACAATATTACAAACTTGGTATAAAATTATTTATGAACAAATAATCTGAAAGAATATACCTAAAAATAATACTGAATGATATTTGATATGAAGCCTGTGTTAGGCACACTTTCCTTAAGACAAATTCGCTCCCTCACGGTGCTGTGATTCCGACACGTTTGTCTCTCAGGATACAACGAAACTCTAGTATTTCGTATATTGCACCAACAAAATACTCTAATCAAAATTTCAAATTGTTTTCTCTTTATCACCCAAAATCAACACAAAGATAACCAACTCTTTTGTAATAGACTCAATTACTTTTTTCTTTATTTCTTGTTGTGTGTTTTGTGTGTTTCTAAAAGACTAATGCATGGCTCCTTTTATAGACTTGTAAAAATAAAGGTTACAACCATGTAGTAAAGCCTACTAAATCACAATAAAACACATTAATCAAAAATTTAAAAGGGGTTACACCATGAATTAAAAACTAATTAAACAACACTAATTTAGAATTTATTCACAAATCCAAAAAAAATGTTTAGATTTTTTATTTTAAAAATGTATATATATTTTTTCAAAGGTTCTTCTTAAAAAATACCCTTCCAAGTCATCTAAAGTATTTTTATAAAATTATTTGTATATTAGAATTATCTGAAAAGAATATAATTATAGCCAAATTTATTCCTACATAAATATAAAGTCATTATATTTTATTTCAACATAACTTTGTTTAATTGAACTCTATTTTTATTAGAAATTTAAATTTATTAATATTTTATTTATCAAAATTTAAGACATGTTAAGCATTCAAAATTAACAAATTAAATTGAATTATAATATTCAAGTTTAAGTATTTATAAGAGATGGTAATTGTTTATATTGGTAGAATATTTTTGTCCCAAAGGTAAAAAGCAGAGGACAATAATAAAAAAAAAGATAATCTTTATGTTTCAAATAATTTAAGTGAATGAGGGTTATCAAATTTCTGGTAGATCACTCTCAAAAGTTAACATAGTGATAATGTGATATTATTTCGGTAATTTCATAACTCTAAATCAAACATAATAATATTACATAATTTATACCAGGTATTCACGTTAATTTAAGATTACCTAAAACTAAACGTCGACTTAAAATAATGATAAAATTAGTTCGGATGTTCACAGTTAACTCGCAGTTGATCTCCCTCACCCAACACGCGGAAACTGGGTTTGTAAGAAAGTGATACAATAATAAATAATAATATAAAGACTAGTTTTATGAAGAAGAAGAAGTAGTTTTGGCTCGTCGAATGAGCCGAAAGATGTCGCTGCTCTGCCTCTGCGCTGGCTTCCTCTGCTTCTCACGGTTTTGCTGCGCCTGCTTCTGCATGCCAACACACAACACAACCTTCCTTTAATATATCACCAGTTTTGTTTTCTTTCTATATCTTATTATTTATTTATCTTACCAGGAAATGAAAAGTTGGGTTTCGACCTTTGGATAGTATTGAGAGGCCATCACGAACACCCACTGCGTACATACACAACACAAACCATGAAATTACGTATTTTTTTTAGTTATTATGTGCTTTAGAAATTATATAAATAGACATCTTTTTCTTTTATCAATAACTGTAAATGTAATGTTTATTTACCTAGAGCTGATCGAGAGTCCTCCCCTTTGTCGTTAATGGAGATTTGTTGCAACTTCTCGTTAGCTGAGGAGGTTGTGTATTGTGACCGGGTGTGCAAAAAGATCGGCAAATCCTCTGCCTCAAATCCACGCTTCCAGTTCCAGCCATTTTCTCTCACATTTTCCTCAGAAGATGAAGAACTGGAATCCCTGTATACAAGTGCGTTAGGTCTGTATATTATCCATACTCATAGTAATGCAGTTGACAGTGCTCATTTTCTGGATGAACACTCCTAAGTGTCTATATATTTGGAATGATTGTGTTATGCTACTGTAGAAAAAAAGGATGCTATGGAATTGTACCTCCTCGCATCTTCATTTGATATATCAAATTGCACGATTGCTGCTCAAAAAGAAAATTAAAAAAACAAACAAAGTCTTGTTGAATAAGTAGATTTCTGTACTTCGACACGCCAAACTCGGACAGATATAAACCTCAATAAACATAGATAGGAGGAGGAAAAGACGGGTGGGAGTGCTTACGGGTTGATAAATAGCGGCGGTGAACTTTAGGCAAGGTAGAGTTCCACCTTACTCTTGCCAGAGCAAGCTGGTGAGCGTATTCTTGGCACGTCACAAGTCTCTAATTTGGAAAGACAATATTAAGTCTGATGAGTTAATAAACAAACGTTTAAAAAACACAGCAAGTCAGAGTCTTGTCAGGCTGGTGAGTTTTGAAGTGGGTATATACTAACTTGTTTAAGGCAATTGATGCTATGCTCAGCTTCAGAGAATGCGTTAGTCTTGGAAATGCTAGAATTTAGATTAGATGATACACATCCCAGATGATCAACAACAGTCACCACAGCCCGACATATGTACTCCTTCGTGGTTTCCAAAACTCTGCATAAATATATTTTATCATAAGCTTGGAAAGACCCTTAAATGGATTTAGTTTTTCAACGTAGAACTTAAAGAGAGATGGATGATGGGGCACTCACAGTTTCTTTTCTTTGGCATTAAGGAAAGACTTTTCACAGTAATCAGCTGCATGATGGAGTTGGGAACGTAGCTCTTTGAGTTCCTTCAATTTTCAACAGAAGAATAAATATTACAGCAATTCGTATTAGCTAGTGAAAACGAAATAAAGTGGGGGGAAAGATGAGGACTTGGAGAGACTTGTCAAAGCAAGTGGCATCTGCTGATTCACTTTCTGAATTCGGATGGCCAGATGATTTAGACACTTGCATTCTTTTGGTTTCTCCTGGAAGCTAAAACAGAGGGATTGAAGAATGAAGATAGATTTGTAGATAATATTTTTGAAGTTCATGCAACGCAAACTCACCTCAGGTTCAGTGTTTTTAAAGTTGAAAGCAAAAAGAGCAAAAGACAGTAAAAGACAAGGGAACTGGAGGTCTCGTGAAACCACCATTATCTTGACTCAGAGAATGAAAGGTCATAACAAGTGAGATATTTGGAAAATTAAGGCATTACAAAGTTGCATAGAAGGTGACAAAAATAAGACTGCAGACCCGTGATCTTATGTTTCCTTTTCTATCTTTTCCTTTTCTCCAAACAAAGTACAAAACAGACGCAGAGAGTGATTTTCCTCTGATTGCAGTCACACAAGTCCAAAGATTTTATTAATATTTATTGTCCACCTTGAATGAGTTTCCTTTTCTATTTAATTAGGCTTGGCTTAATTTCTGGACAATTATCATTTTTAATTGAAATTGATCTTATTGCCACATACAAACCTTTCCAATAAAAACCACCCTTTAATCATTTGCAAAATTTGACCAAGGTTCACATATACCAACCACAATAAACCCAATTTTTCTGCTTTGCAAAGGTTAAGCGAGGGACATCAATTGTAAGCAACCTTACCCTTGTATGATGTTGTTTCCGTGATTCTAACCCGTGATTTTCTAATAACAAAGAAGTAACTTTACCGGTTGCTCCAAAGTTCACCCTCTAAGGTTCACATATAAAGAGCTTAAATATTACAAAAGTTAGGGTGATTGTTAACGTGATGATTAACATTTATAACAAAAATGTAACTGATATGAAACAAGATCTAGCATATACAACATTATTAAGTTTAGTATGTTCTGTGATTCAGGAAAGAACCATACAGTGGTATATTATTTATATCTGAAAGTCAATAACACAGTCACCAAGCTTTTCTGCTGCCTTAATTTCCATCAGGACTTTGCCTCTGTGATGATCTGAAAACCCAGATGAAGATAGAATGTTTATCAGATTCTTGTACACTTGCTTAGGTGAATTTTGTGAACTTTTGTGCTTCCCATGTTTCAAAGGTTCGGCCTTGATCTCAACTCTAGCGTCTGCCATTTCCCTAGCTTTCACATTCCCTGCAACCACATAACATACTGATTTCATCAAGTCAACAATTTAGATGCAAACTGATCTGAATACAACTGCAAAGTTGCAAGAACACAATTATGAGAAGGGTGTCTACCACTAAGCTACACGCCATTCCTTAAAGCAAGGATATGTATTGCCAACCATCAGTAGTTCTATATCTGTATCTCATAGTAATTTCCATCCAACTGAGAATAGAATATGCAAGTCGAAGATAAGCCTTCTTTTCCCTCTTTGGTTCAAAACCCCAGGCACTTAAAGTTTACTTTCATTAGGTGATTTTGTTGCCTTTGTCAAAATCCCAAATGCCTCCATCCAGTCATTCTTCATAACTAGAATATTAAGTAATTTGAAATGAACTAGTAGATTCATGTGTGCCGTTTCAGAAACCAAACTGACCACCTGGAAAGTGATAAACGCTTAAGCTAGACCATTAAAAGGCATCAGAATTAGGTTTTCTGGAGAATGGAGATAATGTGTACTAACAATCTTTCTCTGAGTGTTCTCCTAAATATGGACAGAGCAGCTGGAAACTTATCTCATTTGATCCCATCTCCGAGAAAACCCCTCAAATGCTTCCATACGAAATTATGGTCTAAAATGTAGTTCAATCCTTATCTCCCTCAAGACTACTGAAGTCAATCTAGTACGATCCCTGTTCCTCTTAAATCTACTGAAGCATTCAAACAAGGGAATAGGACTAAACACTGACTAAAAACAGAAAGCTGTGAAATTCTACATGAAGGAGAGAACTCATAATAAAAAGCCAGACCCCTTACCAAACTCTACAAAAGGAATATTTCTTGTTCTATATAAACTATAAAGGATCATAAAAGATACAAAATTAACCGATGTGTGAACCCGGGCATGACGAGCAGCATCCCATTTGCAATTTCCTTCCATTTTGATCCTAAGTTTTGTTTTAAGATTTTACAGAACATTAAGACAAGTTCCATTTACATTATAATTGTCAAGCATGACCTTATTAGGAGAACTAGATTCAGAGAATTTTGAATTCACAAAATCACATAATAACTTCCATACTGCCTATCCTAATGCTTTGAGCTTAAGAAACATTGATTGACTGGCTAAATATTACCTTCAGGCTTTCTGGTGATAGAATCTTGTGTTACAAGAGATGACTTGACCCGTCTAAGGCATAACCATGTCCTCTCCTGTTCATTATCGTGTTCTGAAATAATTGGAACATGCCAGTGACCTTTCTCCGATTCCTGTCCATTGTTTTCCAAGTGTATCATAGCTCCTAAATTGTCACTAGCACATAGGTAAAATTCAAAAGCACGCATACATTACAACACTTTTTATTAATATTTCACATGAAGCTGGAAACGAATTAAGGGAGAAGCTGTTCAAAGTATCACCTGAATTACAACAGACCAAGGCAGAGGCATGTGAAAAACTGGACCAGAGTTGGAAAAACTGAAACGGACCTTCCATAAGCAACAAAACACATGCTTTGTTATGATAGATCAGATTCAAGATAGCTTTTGCAAACAAGATATCTTATTTCTTGTTTCAGTAAATCTTGAAGAAGAAGATAAATCATATCATGATAATTGAGTCAGGAAGAGAGTAGCTCACTTGGTGCCTTTCTTTCCATTTTGGAAAGTAGTCATTTCCTAGAAGTAGAAATGTATGGTCTCTCATCTCATCATTGGTCACTATTAAACATTTGAATTTTATAGCTGCATATAACCAGTACCTGAACCATAGGTTACTACCATGGGCTTTGAATGCTATTGCATCATTTTATAAAAATTTACTGATGCAGCAGAAAGTGATGTAACTGGGTAATTAACTTTGAAACATAAAGATACGTGCAATATCATTCTCACCAATCATCATTTGATCCAGTCGGTGTCGCATAAAGTGCATCAGCATTTCTCCACTTCTCAATCAGTGCCTTATTTACAGGTACACGCATTTTGGGTGAAGCAATGCGCTTATTGTGCAAAACAATGAGTGGCCATCTTTTGGAAGGCAGTTTTTGGCGTATTCCATTAACAACAGTATTGATCTATAGAATAAGCCATGCAAGAACCATGTTAAGAAACATGAAACGGAAAAAAAAAATCTCCTGAATTTGTTTATTTCAGCACTTTGAGCACAATTCATAAACCTTAGAGGGTAAAAATCTTCTCTGGTCAAAAAGACCCACGTTAGCTGCATCCACCACTGCTTCAAAGGGTCCATAATAGTCAAGCCATTTCTGCAAATAAATCACTAGGCTTCATTCCTCTCATCAAATTCCCACAAAATTGTACAAGTAATATGAAGAAAATTCCATACTTGAAATTTTTTAAAACTTGAATCTCTATCTCTCTTTATGGCTAAAGAAGCAACTGAGTCAGCAAACTTCTCTGTTTCTATAGGATTTAGGTCAACTGCAACCAATTTCTCCCCACAGCAATTGCAAAATCCATCATGTGCAATATATGTACATGAAATGGACCACCTACCCTTACCCAGCCAACCCTGCCCGTGCCATCCTCCACCTCCATTTTCAATTGCTTCTTTAACAAGTCTCTTGTCCCACTTTCGTTTCCCCACTCTTGAAGCTGCCTCACTCTTAAACCATCTAACTATTGTCCCTGCAGTAGAGGGTGAAACTTTACCTACATATGTTCTAAGTTTATGCAACAAATAGTAAACCTTGTCAGCTTTACCAGCTTCTATACTAACTTTTAAGAGTGCCTCCAGCTCAGGCTCTTCAGGATAAACATCATGCTCCAACATGTGTTCTTCTACAGAAAATGCTTTAGCAATATCTCCACTGTTGCAAAAAGCAGTTAGAGCAGGACCATAGGACCTCAATTTAGGTTTTATGCCCAAACTTTTCATTTTCTTCACCATATCAAAGGCCATATCACCATTACCAGTTGACATTGCCATCCTAGCAACAGCCGTCAATATTGCTTCATTCATTGGGACGTTATCCATACATATCCTCTTATAGATTTCAAAACCCCTCTGAAGTGCATAGTTCTTGACATCTTCAGTTACACAAATCAAGTTATCATTTCCGTTGTCACTCTGCCTGTCCTGCTTAAATATACTTAATCCATCTTGAGATTGTGATTGTGGCTTACTAGACTCACTAGAATACTGGGTTGAGTGCTGCTGTTCATTGGGATTACGGTGTAAACCATTACAACTGACACTAGAATTGAACTCCATCTTATCACTATCAATCGATTTCATTCCACTATTGGAAACTTGAATATTAGAAGTGTTAGCATCAGAACTCGTATCACTGCTAGAATTTGAAATCTTAGCATCAGAAACCCTGTTAGAGACTGCATGCAAAGTTCTACTAACACTGCCACTTTTAGCTGGTTGGACAAAACCCACTGCAGCCGAGGAACAAAGATACAATAGTACAGTGTAATGGTATTGTCCTAACTTAATCCCTCCTCTCTGAGCTAAATCATACAACTTAATTGCACTCATGACATCTCCTCTTTTTGAGCACATATCCAAGTTGGCACGTAATTGAAGATTTTTCAAATCAGAGTCCTCTTCCTTAGACCCCTTTTCAATTTTCACCTTAAAACCATCACCTTTCCCCTTGATTTTTTTCTCCTTCATTGCAGCACCGTTAAGTACTTGGCTGTCTTTAATTTGCTCAAATTCAGTAACTTCACTTCCATCCCGGGAACCCGTAGGTGAACTAACAGAACGCATTTTCCTCCTTTTATGACAAGCTAAGTCCTGTCCTATATTTCCTTTCTTTGCGATCATGTTTTCTGTCTTGTCCTCTACTGCTGGACTCACCAACTTCCTCGCAGACTGTTTCCTCGTCCTTTCATCTTCAGAACTTAAGGAAGATAACCCATAACCAGATTTTCTTTCACTTTTCGAATTCCCGGTCATTTCTGGAGTTAGGTGGTCTGTCGGGGACAAATGTGCACGTGTGCTGCTAGCATGAGCTCTTACTGAGGAAAAAGGTGCGTGCTTTGGATTTGAGGAAACAAGAAGATGAAAGAAACAGTGGAATTCAGTAGTGTTAAGAAGAGGTGAAGGACACTTACTGAGAGGAGCTGAGAGGAGGCTCTTTTGGTGCAGAGTGTTGAAGGTAAAGAAAGCCATGTGTGGCCATTAAGAGGTCTCTTAGCAATATTTACCTCGCAATCCACGGAAGCCGTTAAGTGCCTGGATTATTGGTATTTGCATCGTTAATACATTATAAAGCCATTATTAGACATTGGTGGATTAGGACTAGTAAATTCCTGAATTTCCAATTTTGATTCGAGTCAGAACTCAGAAGCTCATAGTAGACCATAAACATAACAAAGACTCGCCCTCAAAAGTTTGTTTCGTCTCTCATAAAAAAGTTGTTTTCCTGAAATATTACGATTCTTTATTTTACTGATAAGAAAATAACAAGAGAGAGGAGCCATTCAGGCACATGTTTAAGTCACCCGATTTTTGCAAAGCATGAAAATTGGATTTTTTTTATAGTTGTACATATAATGTTGCTTTATACTTCATACAATCTCCTTTTAAAGTGTTCTTTTGAAGGTTCCGTTCTAAGCGAGGTAAAGTTTAATAATGCTAAGTAATAAAATTATTGGCATTCTGATACTCCTAAAAAAGGGCACTCAATTAACATATTTCTTTGCAACTTTAATTTTAAAAGTAAAGCCAAAGCCAAAGCTTCAATAAAAGAATGCTCCAAAGATGATATCTGCAAGCTTCAAGGAAAAGGAAAACCAACTGGGAATGGCTGAAATAAATACCAACTGCATCGATTACTTTATAACAGAAGCATTTTTTTTTTTCATTAATAAGAAGAATGGCATGCCATATTAATCGTCCATGAAAATCGGATGCTACACAAGCTATATAAAAATAAAATAAGAATCCGTTAAGAATAAACAGTAGGTTGAAGGAGGTTGGAGGCAGTTATCTCATGCATCTGCCACTAAGTCACTTAAATGTCATGCTTGAAGAAGGGTTTTGTCCAGAATTCTGGGTATCACATTCATAGGAGATAACAAACAGCTACAATGAACAAAACCATAAAGGGTATATAGAGATAACAAACAGCCACAATGAATAAAACCAAAAAGGGTATATAGCTCTACTGCATGTTGCTAGTGGCTATATGATAATCCCCAGTATCAGTATCTAAGAAATGAAAATCGGATCATACTAAACATCAACATCAAGTTCATGATCTCATCCAGAAAGTTCAAAACTGTCATAAAGGCATTGAGATACCTGCAACATAGACATTCCACGTAAAGAACTAATCAACAATCTAATTCAAATAAGAAACATGCATAATCAAGCATGATAAATAGAACATCTTCATGAGCAATAGTTTGAACTTTGAAGTGTTATGATTGATATCTAAATCACTTTGCAACAAAGTGGTGGCAGCAAGAAGCAAAACATGCCACTTTCCATTCCCTAAAGCCACTAAATTACCCACTCCATTAAAAGATGCCCTTATTAATAAGCCACAAAAGTCACCGATCTTTCATACAAAATATTAAGTCGCTTCATATCCATATAGCCTTGGCCAACTAGTGAAAAGAAAAGTACAGCAAAATCCATTATACATATATGAACCCGAAAAAGATCAAAGAACTTGACACTTTATTGAGTGAAGATTACAACATCATCGAAATGTTCAAATTTATGAATCATGATATTAGGAATAGAACACAGCCCAAATCTTTATGTTTACATCAAACTTCTCAATTCCAATCTGTTAAAACACCAATATTCTTGACAATTGGAGTACAACTCCAAAAGGACAATCAGTATAATACTATCCCCACAATTATTCGTTGGCATAAAAAGACATGCTTATTCAGTATCCTTGTAAGGCATAATGGTTTTGATATGAGACTAGTTAACTAACTAACTAAATAGCTACATACAACTATAGGGATTTATTAAATTTCTTTATCAATGAATTTGTAATCAAACATAATATTTTTGCGAGAAAAACATATGAACCTTCCATGTGATTTTGCTCATTCTATACAATATTACTTATTGTATAAAATTATTTAAAATACATTTTATGGTATTAGAAAGACTAAAATTCAATTTTTTAATATTTTTTGTCCAGATATTTTAATATAATTCACTATCAGATAAGAGCAATCATACAGAATTTATCATGTGTTTAGTAGTCTATCACATAACATTCTGTATTAAAATACAAAAATTCAATAAAAAGTCTTTTAGCATGTTTAACACTGCAAAGAAATTTTTAATTTAGAATAATAAGAATATTTTAAAAAATGAGTAAAAATGCAACAGAGATTCACATCATTTAACTTATTTTTATATTTAAACTCTATAACAAACCCATATAGCAATGTTACAAAACAAAGCTTAGCACCCAAAAAAAAGTAGTTTATGATGACGGTAGTGATGACCAAGAGTCCTCGAGCTACTACTAACCAAGTCATAAATCTTTACAACGTAATGAGAATTTAGGATCATAAAGAATTTAATGATGTAACAAAAACTGAAGTTCCATTGAACTCAATGATATAACTAGTTTAGAAGTAGTCATATGGCAACAAAACCAGTTCTTAAAATCTCTCTACGATGACCTCCCAAATGTTTTCAAATCCTCCATCTTTCTCAAGGATCTCAATCCCTGGAAAGTAGTGAAACATAATCCTCTGTTTTAACCCAACTACACAAACAATACGGACACGAAATCTTCACTACTGGACAGGAAATGCTTAACGGCCTACTTGTAGCTACAACTGAAAACAATGCACCATGTATCCTATCGATCATATGGACTAGTACGTTGTGTAGCGAATAAACAATATGTACAAGCATTTCTTGAGTTAGCAAAATAAACAAACAGTTGGTGTGCGTAATGTTAGATGCATAGTTAATAGAAAAATTATGCATTTTAAAAACCACCTTGAGGCACTAAAGCCCAGCTATCGGACTCATTGGACAAGCTTGATATCAACCTCGACAAAGCTAGTGCACTGTGCAATGGCATCATCGATCCCACACAGCCCAGTTGCAGAGGTAATCTATAAACCAAAACAAAAATTGAACAACCAAAGTAAAAGCATACCCAGATAAAGTATTATAGTGAAAATGAAAACAAGGAGCTGGTAATAGCAAAAGGAGTGGAAAAAACAAAACAGACCTTGAGGAGCGAGAGAGACGCCTGGAAGAGACTGAGACCAGGAGAGGAGTGGAGGACTGGAGCGAAGAGATGGATTTGTTGTTGAGCTTGAGAGCAACGGGCTGTAACCGAGACGATAGCCGAGAAACAAACTTCGAGGTCGACATGTTAGGAGGGTTTTAGCGGTCTCTTGTGTACGTCAGTCTTCTCAACTGCTGTTGGGTTGAAGAAGAAATCAAGAAAGGTCTGAGGGCAGTTTGGGTATTGGACCAGGTTTTATCATCTTTTTGTTTTTTTGAAAAAAAAACCAGGTTTTATCTTTCTTTTTCCCCCCAGTTTCAAGAAAATAAGTAATTTTGACATAAGGAACATAAAATTGTTGAAATTAATGCGATTAATGTTATATGATTTAACGAATGCCTAATCTTTGTTTCTTTATTTAAGAAAATTGTGATAAGGCAAAAGCTTGTAAAGGAAAAATAAAAACACCTCATAATCAAATATCAAAATTATTTATAGTTGTCTGAAATGAATATGTAAGATGTTTGTTTGCAAGTTATAATTATATCAATAAACAATATATTATTTATTGTGCTTGAAAAACTTTAGGGATAGTAATTTCACAAACTTCAGAATTTATCGCGGCTGTCTGTGGAATAATTAACAAATCAGAGAAATCAAAACGTCAAAAATAAATAACACCGAGATTTGTTAACGCAGTTCGGCACACCTTGCCTACATATGCGGAGCCCTCACCCAGATTAAATACTTTCACGAAAGTACAATAGATTAACACAAGGCTTTACTAAGCCTACACCGCTTAACCCTTGAAACTATCTCTCAACCTCACTACCCGTGAAAGTTTTTCACACCCAATAACACGACCAACTCGTGTTAACCTTGACATAGGATTTTTCTCAAGACTTCTCTTAATAAACACAAATAGGAAAAACAACTCAAGTGATCAATTGATTAAACGGAATAACAAGACACTTGAGATCAACCTGGCTTCACAACAAACACCCAACCAATATCTTCAATGTTTCGGCAATTAACAATCCATACAAAAATCAATATCCGTGTTGCCGTTTAATGCCCACATTCATCAACACCCATCCAACCGTTGTTTCTCACACTTTAATGCATAAACCCACATCACATTATTCTACCATCAAAAACAAAAAACCACCCCACATGAAACAACACAACCTACACTTGCACCCTTTCAGCCAACAATACCAAAGATAAGAACCACGGCTTGATATGTCAACAACAGAAAACAAAAACCGTCGCCACTGTGCAAACACTTAGCTTTTTGTTTTGTAATTCACTTGCTTGGCAGCATGACACCACCAACGTGTTTAATGCATCACTCACAGCAGTTGACAAAATCGCAGGCTATCTTTTGTTTCTTTTTAAAACCTATTTTAATTTGTTAAACCAAAGACAACATTATAGTTATCTGTTATCCAAGATTCCAGCGCATATAATTCAAATCCCCAACAGTAGATAGACTTGTATTTTATGAAGACTTTTTGTTCGATTGGAAGTGTAACACTCATAAGACTTTTAATCCACAACCAATTGTAATACCAATAAGCCTTTTAATCCAAAACAAAGTAGATATAAAATGCCAAAATTAAATAAAGATTTATTTATCATATATCTTAACAATCTCCCCCTTTTTGGCATTTTTGTCATAATCATTAAACTCTCCCTAAACAACATAACCCCTCATTAATTCTTCTTATTTATCACACCCTACCCTAGTCAATGTCATCATCACTTTAGTATAAACCCCTTGTCTTACTAAAACCATCACTCTCACTTTTGCAAAAACCCTTTGTCTTACTAAGCCCTTACAATTCCTCTGTTGTTCCCTTCTTCTTCCATCATGTCTTGCTCACCTTCTGGTTCCCAAAGCTCTGCTCATTCCAATACTAATTCTTTGAGTATGGTTTCTGTCCCTCAAGAACACGCTTTTGATCTTGAACATCCTTCGGGAACTCTTTTCCTAATCCACCATTCCAAATCCCTTACTCCTTCGACTAATAATCTTGACGAAGGTAAATCTTTTCTTCAAAATGTTCTTTACCCTCCGTCCTATCTTTTACCCATCACTTCATATTGGTTCTCAATCAGCAAGAAACCCTCCAACCTCCGTTCTTGGCCTATCGGTTCCAGCTCCTATTACCGATGGTTCGACCGTGTATCGGCGGCCAAGAGCCACGATTGGAAAGATTGGGGTATCCACTACATCCTTATGCTTTCTCGTCATGAGATTCCTGCTAACACGAACCTTCTTTTTGGGTTCGTCGGCTTTTGGAATACTGCTGTCAACAACTTTGTATTCCCCTACGACATGATGAGTCCTACGTTGCTAGACGTTGCGGCTATCACTAGACTTCCCGTCCATGGTGACAAATACATAGTCTACGACTGTCAACAACTTTGTATCACTAGACGTTGCTAGTCATCATTGTCAGTTTGGAAACTGACATCTGTATGCCCGCTCACTTCGAGATTTCCTTCTCCATATATCAAGAATACATCCTT
>JANIMX020000508.1:2021266-2034197 GCA_024582655.2 Erythroxylum kunthianum
AGCTTGCAAGTCCAGCATCAGTCAATGTGCAGTTAAAAGTTAAAACCCCTGCCAGTTAGCCCTGCCAAACAGGGCCAGATTAAGTGGGTAAGAGATAAGTACATGACCTCTCCAGATAAAGCTGCGTACTACAGGACCTCTCCAGACTCCGCGTATCAACATGAACAATAGCAACAAGAGCAGGAAAACAGATATTCAGTTCTCTATTAAGCTGCTAATTCACTGAGAGTCTCGGACCATCACAAGCACCTATGCTATCTTCAACATAACTTAAATTCTTCTTATACCTCTTTGAAAATTGTAATAAATAATCACACTCTAGTTTCATTCGCTAGATTCAATAGTATCTAGCCATGCATCCAGAAACCAAAGGGTATACTAATCCTCAAGGATCATCATGACATTTTCAGGTGGTATGTTCATAAAATTCCTAAACCGTGTTTTCCGAAACTATGAGATGAGGGGATAGCTTATTCAAACAAACAAGTAATGAGGGTTTATTCTAGCTTATGGAATGCAGATAACTGGGCAACAAGAGGTGGACTAGTTAAGATTGATTGCAGTGGTGCACCCTTCACAGCAACTTACCGTCATTTTTGGCCCTGAGCTTGCAAGTCCAGCATCAGTCAATGTGCAGTTAAAAGTTAAAACCCCTGCCAGTTAGCCCTGCCAAACAGGGCCACATTAAGTGGGTAAGAGATAAGTACATGATCTACAACTACTGCAAAGACACAAACAGGTTTTAAGTGAAAGTATCAAATATTGCATTCTAGGATGAATAAATTGGCAACTTCATTTTTTTTTTCTCTCATGACCGCCAAACAATTGAGAATTAATCTTGCAACCAAATTTTCTTTGTTGATCATATTGATTTTATTCTTTTTCATTGTCAATAGGGGTTGTTTTCTACTCCATGTTTCTTCACTAAATTACATTCTTCTCATTCAGTGATGACTGTGTAATCCCATGCACCTTCGAGACAATCCCGAGATCAGAAAAGAACTTTTCTCTTTAATTACCCAAAAATGAACACCCAAAGAAAGGATCGTACCTTAGACAACAAATGTAAAAACAACATAAGCAGAACCTGAATAATCTTTTAGAAAGTGATCACAACATAATAGCTCACTAAACCAACTAGCAAAATACTGAAAAAGAGTTAAGTATACCTTCCAACCAACAACAAGCCAAGAACCCAAAAACATTTAATCGTATCATCTAACGAGCATCAAACATTCACGAAATACAAAGCCAAACGCCTAGCACAATAAAACCCGTACCCAGCAAAGCGAACCCAACACGAATCTCTTCCCCCAAAAGCATCCCAAAAACAGCAGTGGCAGCAAACGTTGTCGCATTGGTGACGGGAACCGCCAGAGAAATTGGGGCGTCGCTTAAGATGGCGAAGAACGTAGCAGACGCCGAGAGATTGATCAAGAAAGGAACCGAGTATTGCCAGAAGAACAGAAGACTAACCCAGTTCTTGACCGCCGACAGAATTTTCCGGTGGGGTTTTTGCGAGTTCGATGGCGGTGACGATTTGAGCGACTGACGATCCCAGAGGAGTGTGCCACGGCGGATTAGGGCGTTGGTGGCGCCCCACACTAGGCCTATCGCCACCATCTTCTGGACGTCGCCGGACATGGTCGGAGCCATTGGTGATTCCGGTGAACTGATATTTTTATTTTTATTTTTCTGGAATATCGTGTGTGCTCTCTTCCCTTGTGCCAGTCGCTGTCAACTCATTTGATAAATTTCACCAGGTGAATACAGAGTAACAATAATTGTTGAAAATTAAGAAAAGAGAAAAAAAAAAATATCACTCCTAATTTCATAAAGATTATTTAAAACGGAACAGCCTAATAATAATTGATGTAACTGTTTCTTTTTGTAGACTGGTAAACACCCTCGCAAATTATTGTCCGTGATGGAGTTAAAAAAATTTTATTAATCTATTTTAAATTTTTAAAAATTGTACTGGTTTTATGACTATTGAATATTAATGAAATCTTTTAAATATTATTTTTTGTCTTATTAATTTAATTTTTGATTCAAAATTTAACCATTAAATATAAATACATTATAAATGTTGTGGATGATGGGTTGGAATATTTTGAATGGTCGAAAGCATTTCTATTTGAAGAATATAAATATTAGCTAATAAATTAGTCCTCCTTTGCCCCTCCTTTTACTTTACATACAACATACGATCCACATGTACTCTGTTGGTCCCGCCAAACTTATGATAGCGACATAGCGTTAACCTTCATTCTAAGGCCAAAACTGTAAGATTAATTATACATTCATCTGACGTGGCTAAATTCTACCGGCTCGTATCTAATAATTTCAAAAGAAAGAAAGGCAGTGCCTTTTGCATGAACATATTAAATGCCTGCCGCCCCACGCACCACAGCGAGAACTAGAAACCGCCTATGCTAATCTAATGTAATGACTGCCGTTACCTTTTCTTTTGTTAATAATAATGTCTATTAACTCTTGGAGATCTTTTCAAATTTAATATTTATTTTTTTATTAAAATAGAATACAATACCTTCAAATAATGTGAGAAAAGAAGGTTTAAACATGATGATGTATGTGACGATCAAATTTTTATGTTCAATAATTTCAATAAAAAAAATAAAAAATTTCTTTAAATATCATTGAACTTATTATGTATATAATAATTAATAGTGATATTCCTATTTTGGTTGTCGAAATCTGCAATGCCTTTATGAAAAATAAATTGGTCACTTCTTTTATATTGTAATAAAGGAACAAATATAATTCGTAACACGTCCGGCTACCCGAAAATACCCCGTATACTTTATAACCAAGCAGCCAACTCACCAAATCCAGCCATCTTATATGCTTAGTGCAGCTACTGTATTAAGTCTCCATTTCTGATTTCTCTCCCTGTTTTTTTTTTTTAGTTTCTCACACAATTCCCAAAACTCTCTTCCTAGTCTCTCTTTTTTCCCTCCCTCGTCAACACGCAAGCTATCATCTATTATTCAATTCTCTGTCTCTTTTCATGCTCAAACCCTAGATGGAACGATTCGTCGGTGGCAAGTTCAAGCTTGGCCGCAGGATCGGCAACGGGTCCTTCGGCGAAATCTTTCTCGGTCAGTCTTTTTTCCACTACACTTACACATCTCTGTTGCTATTTGCTATGTTTGCTACCTGATTGATTTCTGTTATGGTGTTTTTCCCTTTGGCAGCTACACATATCGATACGTTCGAGATCGTAGCGGTTAAGATCGTAAGTTCCTCGCATATTTTGCATTTGTTTTTGGGACCTTTAAGCTGATCTCGCTGTCGATTTGTTAATTTTGGTGTTTATTTGATAGTTCTTGTTTCGTGTTGGTTTGCAGGAGAATACTAAGACGAAACACCCTCAATTGCTTTACGAGGCTAAGCTGTATAATATTCTTCAAGGAGGAAGTATGTGTTTGGATTGTCTGTTTTGTTTTGGTTACAAGTTTTGGATAAATGAGTGTGTGTAATTTTATTGTGCTTATCTGGTAGGCGGAATCCCTGGGATAAAATGGGCTGGTGTTGATGGGGAAGAGAACGTTCTGGTGATGGATTTGCTTGGACCAAGCCTTGAGGACTTGTTCGCCTATTGTGGGAGAAAGTTCTCTCTAAAAACCGTGTTAATGTTGGCCGATCAGATTGTAAGTTTGACTTGGTCACATCGTAATTAGTCTTAAGATCAAATGCAGACACTGCCACTCTGTTCTTCACAATTGCTTTTAACTACTCTTCTCTTTATACCGTAGTTCAGTTACTAATTATGTTTCTTATCGGTATAAAGTTTTCCGAATTAGCTCTTTCATGAATGTGTTTTTTCAATTGGGAGATATATATCTAACTCGTTTATGTACATAGAACAGTTTCCTAATTATATGTTCCCATCTCTTTTTTTCCCCCAGATTACGAGAATAGAGTATGTTCACTCCAAGGGATTTCTGCATAGAGACATAAAACCTGATAACTTCCTTATGGGTCTTGGCCGGAAAGCTAATCAGGTAATGATTTGTGATATCTTATTGGTGTTTCTATGCACTTATTATCAGGTTATGTTGTTCTTACTGAATTGCTTATTTCAGGTTTACATAATTGATTTTGGGCTTGCAAAACGATATCGAGATGCCACAACAAATCGCCATATACCTTATAGGTAACTGTTTGCTAGTTAATCATTTTCTACTCTTTTATATAGCAAGTCTTCTTGTATAATGACTGTGGCTCATGAGATCCTATTATTTTTGGAATTGATGAAGATTAAAGAAGGGGGGGTTATGAAATGTGATTTTTTATAACTCCTTCTAACTGTCTTCTTCTTAGGGAGAACAAAAGCTTAACTGGAACTGCACGTTATGCCAGTTGCAATACTCACCTTGGAATTGGTAAGCTAAATTGTAGTCTTCTTGAAAGCAAGTTAAGAGTATATGTGTTTAGATACTCACATAAACGTGCTTAGTTTTGTTTTGCATGAGCTTCCACATAACCTCGTTCATTTCCTTAATTGTAGAGCAAAGCCGCCGAGATGATTTGGAGTCACTTGGTTATGTTATGTTATATTTTCTTAGAGGAAGGTATGCGTTATTGTAGATTGGTTTCTGATCTACCTAATCTTCTATTCTCCTCAGCCTGGATAGTTGTTTCCATATCTTTGGAAGCAGTATTATTGCTGAGATCAGAATAAAACCTTAGGTTGTGTGTATATAGGAGTTTGTGATTTGAGCTGATGAAAGTTCTTTATGTAGCCTTCCATGGCAGGGCCTAAAAGCTGCCACAAAGAAACAGAAGTACGACAAAATTTGTGAGAAGAAATTATCAACTCCTATTGAGGTCTGATTCTATTGTGAAGAATATTCAAGGACTTACGGTTTGAGTTTTGTCACACATTAATTTCCTTACAGGTTCTGTGTAAAAATCATCCAGTGGAATTTGCTTCTTACCTTCACTACTGCCATTCACTTACATTTGATCAGCGACCTGATTATGGATTTTTGAAGCGTTTATTACGTGACTTGCTTGTACGTGAAGGTATTGATGAGTTTGATTTAATCAATCTATAGTATATTAGGACATCCAAAGATTTTCATTTCAAGATCTACCAGGATACAGCCACTTCAACTTGCAAGAATTGCAATCAATTTTGGATCAAGATTTTGTACTAAATTAGAATATAGAAAAGCAAGCAATTTTTTGCAGACCTTCATGAAATCTGATCACTCTCCATGTCATAAAAATACAATTGAATACATCTTATTGGTTAGTATTTTAATGGAAATCTTACTGATATCTGTTAGCAGGATTGGAATTTGATTATATATTTGATTGGACCATCATCAAATACCAGCAGTCACAGAAGGGAAGAAGTCAGCCTCACTTGTCTGTAAGTAACATGCATCATCTATTTATTTTAAAACTAGATCTACAATTGATGCATGAATGTGGCTTCAAATTTTAAATGCATTTTTAGTTTAAAATTGGGGAATAGCCATTTAGAAGTTTGAAAATTTAAAATTCTCATATTACAGCCAGTTCCTGGAGCAAGTAGCAGTCATGCAGTGCCAAGAGACATGGAAAATCTCCAAGGTCAGAACTTGCCTTATGTTGTCTGCAGATATTCATGACTGAAATTCTGCCTTTTGAGAAAGAAAGAAAGAAAAAAAGGTGGCCTTGGATAATTCTGAGTTCAATGACTTTCTTTTAAGTCCAATCCGTGGTCTACATACTGTTAAACGTTTTAGAAGTTTTAAAACAAACCTTTTAAATTTATCTGTCCACACAGTTCAATCATCTTAGTACACAAAAAAAACTGGTAGTGAGAAGTAATTAGTAGGAGGAAGTTTCATCACCAATCAACCCTTTGTAGATTAATTATTCCACACAGTTCAATCTTTTTAATCCACACAAAATAGGTGCTGAAAAGTAATTAGTAGGAGAAAGCTTTATCATCATACAAAATAATCCAGTGACTAGCATGGTAAATTCACAATTATGTGATAGATTATGTCCTTCAAGTTTTTACCATTATTAAATCTTGATTTTCCATTTGTGCCATAGTTATTATATTAGCTAGTTTTTAGCTAATCTTCCTTCCTTGTTTGGGAACTAATATGAGTTGTTATGACCTGCAGGAAATAGTAATCCTCCTTACTTGTCTGAGCTTGTGCAGTCTTATGGTGCTGGTATACGAATGGAATTGAAATCAGGAACAGGAAAAAAAATTATTTCTGACAGTCAGATTGACAAGCATGTAAGTCTTAGCCAAGCATGCTGATTGTGTATAGATTACTGATAAAAATTCCTATGATCCATTTTTTTCTTAATAAACCTTGTCCAATTTTGCTATGATTTTACAGAATGAAATTTTAATTTAGAACTTCTGATGCAAGGTTTATGTCTCTTCTAGAAGTTCATTTTCTGATTGGGGCTCTTAAACAGTCTCTATATCTTTAATGCTGTTACCCTGTATTGCATTGAATTTCACTAAAATGCTGAAAATTTGACGCGTTGAAAACCTATTCTTTTAGATGGCAGGTGAGGCACACATACCATCCACTTCATATTCACTTGCTGGCACTTCGATAAGAAATTTAGCAAAACCTATCATTCCAACTGAAACACCAAATCCTGGTCATGGAAATAACAGTAAAATTGGCCCCTCAAGTAGTTGGATTTCAGCATTGCAGCGCCATAGTGCCAAGTGATCAAGATGGTAAACTTATTGTCGGTGCATTTGAGTGAAGTTCAATACTGCCTTTTTCTATGGGAATCCTGTTGTAGAGTTGCCTTTAACAGCACGATGGCTGATTATCATGCAGTATGATTTTACTGTGATCTGGACTAGAAGATTCTTGGACAACTCAGTTGAGGGAACAAAATCTATGGTGACACAGGATGGTGCCTTCCAATATGTCTCAACAAGATGGCTGTTAATGCATTTACTGGGCTCTGATACACTTGTTACCTGATGAAACTTGGTTGCATTACTTTACAAGGTGACGACAAACACGTTGGTTGTCATAGGATACCAACATCAGTTTGGTTCCTGTGCTGTATATAGATGTCGTAATTTGACTCGTAAAGATATTGTATTTGTGCCTCCATGTATGAAGAATTTAATTTGAAGCTTTTATCCATCAATTTCATCTTTTCATCACCAGACAAGACAGTTTCTTTTGGCCAATTAACATCTTTAAAAGTTGCTTCAATGGTATTCATTTCCCGGCTCTTAGTATTTTTGATGTCATGGAGTGAACCTGAGAATGTCCATCTCCTGTTCAACATCTTCCAAATTTCTCTACCATAGTGTAGAAGGATGTAAAGTTGAGCATAATCATTGGTCACACATATGGAGTGCTTCAAATTGCCACAAAAACTAGAGTATTATCCAGAGGTATTCTGGCAGCTACTCTTTTGCAGGGTTAATAGAAATTTCTTGCCAAATGCATTGGTAATGAGCAAGATCACTCTTAAGTTGATTGACTATGGTCAAGTATTTTGGAGTTCATTTGCTAGCAGATGATTATAGCTCAAAATACTGGTAATTATTAATAGTGCTTATTAAGTGGCTGGGGATATATTACATGCTAGTAATTGCTTTATGCATTAGAGTTTTGCTTAGCTTGATCTCAATTATCACCTACACAATAGCTCTCTCAAATTCTTATTTGCTTCAAAACTTTTCAAAGGTGACGTGTTTAGCATTATGTCAATTTCCTCGTGTGCATGTCTTTCCAACTTTTAATTTGGTCATGTTAGAATGATAATGCAGAGAAATTGATTTTGACTGACTTTTATGATTATTTATTCCACCTCTTTGCCAACAATTTGTTGCTTGACATTCATGTTTCCTGTTTCAATCAAATATTGTCCTGCATTTGCTCTAGTTTTAACATAGAAGCCAACAATTTGTTGCTTGTGACATTCATGTTTCCTGTTTCAATCAAATATTGTCTTGCATTTGCTCTAGTTTAACATAGAAGAGAACTTTGCTAGCTAAAAAGAACCCATGTTTACTTCAGCTTGATTTATTTGTCTTATGTTTTGGTCATCACATTGGATAATAGATTTATATATCCCTCTCAATTATCAAGTTGTACTTTCTAATTTTCAGGATTCTTCCTCCCATGTGATTTTCTGCAGCAACAAATTTAAAACCGGGAACTGGTAAGGAGGGTTGTCATATGAAGTCCGCTATCACTTGCTTTTGGGTCTTTACTACTATTTCTGTCAGTATGAGGCTGCCTATGTGCTAATCAGTGGACCATGTTCTGATTAATTGTGTTGTCATGCTCACTGGTGGGATATTGGACTCCATTGATCAGAGGTTGCTTTCTCAGTTGAGTTGCTTTTGACAAAAAACTATGCATCAAATACAATCCTCTGAAGGAGAATTAAGCAGTTTCTGATACAGGCAGGGAAAGTAGGATGTAATTTGATTTGAATGAGAATACTGGAAAGAATCAAGGAAAGAAACTTGATCAGCTTGTTCTTGTAGTGGTAGGATGTCAGATTGTAGCTGTTTGGGAAAACCATCCCAAGTGTTGGAAAATAATCCTGTAGTCAGTTGATTGATTGGACATGGTCATTGGTTTCTGGTTAATACTGAAGATAAATGTACAGGTTTGGGGAAGGAAAATTTTGTGGCTTGATCCAGTTGAAAAGTGCAAATGCTTTGATGATTCTGTTTCTGCTACCATGACAGTGAATAAACTTGCTCTCTTTTAGTGCTGTTGTTGGTACTTCTTTTGAATCTTATAGGCCGTCAACAAACTGCTGAAGAATGCAAGCTGAAACGTTCTTAATGCAAGCTCAGGCAATTGCAGATGCAAGTGTTCGACATTGAAATGGATTAAGGCACAGTTAACAGTTAAAGGCATCGAGAAATTTTTATATCAGGGTAGTACCGCACTTCGAAACACTTGCGACCTTTTCCAAGACCCATTTTGTTTCACATATGGTGAGAAGAATGAAATTTTTGTCTTCGGTATTTCCTTGACTTGCCTCTTCTCAGCAATTGCGTTGTTCATATGTTTAGTTATGCCTGGCATTTAGGTTTTTGTTGAAACGTGGCAGGTTGATTCAGGACATTAGAGATTATGGGTTTCATTGAAGAAACTGCTGAAAGTATCATTTCGTGTTTAGAGCCTTAGCATTCAATGATCTCCCTGCATGGTATTACACTATTGTGCGCTATATTTTTTTATTATGTTCCATTTCGTCTCGAATCCAAAGAAGGTATCTGTTCGTCATCTATTTTTTAGGAATATGACATAATTAAATGTCTGCTAGATTATACTTTTGATTTCAAATGATATAATAATATTCTATTAGTTCCTAAAATTTTAAAAACATGACCTGAAGTTCGAAATATTGTGCTCTCTATTAATTTAGGAATTTTGAAGTTGATCTTCACAGCCTAAATAGGGCAACTAATCAATAAATGCTCGCAATGGGGGGCATGAGTATGGTCTTGAAATTATGTAGCTCATGCAAAATAGCAGTGGATAACTATTTCTTAAGTTACCGCAAGAACTCTAAACCTATTCACGACCAATATTCACTGTCAATGGTTCGGATATTTAATGCTACGTATCAAAATTTAGATGGATAATGATTGTGGGCCACTAACTTCGTGGGCCATTATATCGTGGCTTTTCTTCAAACTTGTGGGCTTTAACTGGGTCCTTGGATCGGCATGAGGATTAGTTGTCTACGACGTAAGTGCGGATTAGTTTTTTTCCCACGTAAGGATTTCTATGATAAAATCAGCGTAAGCCTGTAAATAAAATCTCGTGTAGTAAAGATAATTTACTTTTTATTCAAACACAGTCCTTTTTATATTAGAAGAGGTAACTGAAAGTCCCTTTTCTAAAGAGGTAGGATGCTTAGGAACTTACATATGAATCTATATCTTTTAATAAAAGATTTCATCTAAATTTTAAATTATTTAAACTTCATATTGTATGTATCATAAATATTTTTATTTTTAAATAATTTATAAATAATACGAACACCATCATTAATTATTTTAAATATATCAATGAATTTCTCCATGTAAATTTAAAATAAACAATAAAAATACATTGTATCAATTAGTAAATAATTGAATATATTTGTTTAAAAAATTTATACCGTACTTTGTTATCGTAAGCCTATTTTCATATATAAAAAAAGTTAATGTGTCATTTTATATATAAAAAAAGTGTTCTATAACGTATTTATTTTTCTAAAAAAGTTTAATAAGTTCTTATTATAACATATAAGATTATAATTGGATATGCATATGTTTGTAAACTTGTTATATATGTGTGTTATGATGTCCTATCCTTCTAGGATTAAGAAAATATTGGATCTCCACCTATACATATGAATCATTGCCCAAAAGATATAAGATTAAAATAAGAAAATTCGAAATTAAAAAAATATTCCTTTACCTTTTGTAAGAACCCAAAGCATCACTTCATTAAAATGTGAATCGAAGTTTGAAAAGGGCAAAGAGAAGGAAGATGAGTCCTCGCCTTTTGAAATAAATAAAGAGAAAATAAGTGGCATTTTTAAAACAACAATTGATATCTTTATTACGTTGATTAAAACTTATATGTCTTAACTTCTGTTTTTAAATATAATTTGGAATCTTTCAAATTGCTCATTTTTGTCATATTATCTAAACTCTAATAAGGATTTTATATCCATTTCATTTCTTTATTAAATTGATATTGCTAAGTTGAATCTTGCTTTTGACAAAAAAATAATTAAAATATATTTGCTTAATATTTTAAAATTAATATTATTTTTTTCACTCTTCACTTATCTAAGTATAATAATAAAATGGTACTTGGTTCATTCAAAACATAAAAGAATAATATCAACTTATGAGTTTGCCTATGCAACGAGTATCACAGTGCCTATTATCAAAATCATGTTATTTCTAAAACAAGAGAGTATCATAGTACTATTATTACCCAAATGACAAAAGATACAAAAAAAAAAAAAAGCATCCACATCCATTATAGCTAAAGATTAAAGTTAAATTAACGAGTAGAGACAACATTATGGAGTTTACTTTATTAACTTGTATAAAACTACACAAGTAAAGATCTACATCTTCAATTCTAAAAAATCAAAGCAATCGCATGAAAAGAATAGTAGATCGATAAGTAAACATTAAAGAAAGCAAACTCATAGTAGAGGAAAGGAGTTAGCTAATCGTTATAATCAAGATTGTCAATAGTTTGCACCATTTCATGTATATATAAAACATTATTATGTAAATTATACTTGAGTATGCAACAATTGTGTTAAATGAATATTCAACACATAATAATTAACAATTAAATATACCTTCATCATCAAATATTTGTTTGAAGAAATTTTCAGTTGGAAGATTGGTCTCCTTACCTATATTAATATTAAAAAGACAATATAAAACAATATAATATATGATACAATTATTAAGATAAACAAAACTAACATATCATAAAGAAAAGAGTTTATCATAAATATCTTCATCATCTAACTAACTTCGGGCATACATAAGGGCTTCCACAAATTAGGATGAACTCGAGCACGACGAGGACTATCTGACCGTTAGTACTAAAAGCAGACTTCGAAGTAACAATAGATATTAGGATTGTTAAGAGGTTTCATGCAATTTACTTGCATGATTGAAAAAGTAATTCATATGTCTTCCACTGTATTAATACATTGAATTACACATTTTCAACCAAGGTTTTAACACCTACTTCCAAATAGTTCTCCAACTCCATCCTACTATAAGAAGTTATAGTCTTTTTTTTTATGAATTGTGCAAATTCGAGACTCACACCAGTACATAAACAACAAATAAAGTTGAATTTGAAGCTAATGCTGAACTATTACGATCCTAATATTTGCCCATTCTTAATTGATAATCATTAAGCAAATTATACCAAGATTTTTTAATGATATCAACATGTTATTGAGCCCGATTACTATACAACTTTTGATAATAAAAATATAACATCTCCATCTTATATCTCACGTTTAATACAAAAATGATTGTTTTAATTTATCCTATCATATACTAAAAGAATTAAGTTTCTCCATCATCTACTTTGTTATGACCCAGATCACCTCGTTGGAATCAACTATTCAACCAGATAAAGCTCATTTGATCTCTCTCATGTTGCTAAAGCAAATGTGCGAACTTGGATATTTAGTTCTAGAGAACAACTCATTAGCATTATAAAATGTCTCTAACTTCCAATACTTTTTTATCGACAGGCAAGTGTACTGATAATCTTTTTATCTTAGCTTGGTGAACGCCTTAATATACTTTGTTAACGACTCCAACATTTTAAGCGTTGAGTTCCATCTAATCGAACAATCCAAAACTAACTTTCTTCATACACAAAATGCATAGTTGTTGTGTAATTTCTTTAAAATTTTCTCTTTTGGGTGTTACACTCCAATATACTATGCTACTTCGAATTAACTCCACCATTTCCTTTATTACCTCCAAACTTTCCTTTACAATCAAATTCATGATATGCGCAAAGCAATGTATATAAAATAACCTTATATCAATCAACAAGATGAACTTACAACTTGGTCTTTAATTTTTCTATCATTGCATCATTTATGCTACATTTATCCAGAGTTATGGTTGAAAGCTTGGTATCGATGTTTCAATCCATTAAGCAATCCACCATCATGATTTGTCAACTTATCACCTATATGTGGCGATGACATATAAATAAACTTACTATTTAAAAACATGAATAATGTCAATTATAATATAATCAATAAATAAATGGTAACAATATTAAATAATATAAATATGTAATCTACCTCAGTATTTGATTGAATAAAGTCCAATCATTGTCAATATAATGTGTTGTCACTGCCATATAACCATTCTTTTAGTTAT
>JANIMX020000508.1:2875547-2896531 GCA_024582655.2 Erythroxylum kunthianum
GACTGATGGTTAAGTTAAGGTTTATAGATTTTTTAAATCGTAACCGACGGTTTGCTAACCGTAATCAGGGCTACTTCGGAGGCATAAAGGAAGAGCAAGAGAAAAGAATAAAACTCATCACTTGGGTCGCTTAAGTTCTTAAATGGCCCAGAGGGAAAACATATAATGAAGGTCTTCAGCCCATTGGGATGGGACCTCTCAATCATTCGGTAATATAGCTGATTCATTCGCCAACAGCGAACGTTACGCTAGCCCATTTCCTTCAAACTCACTCATCTCATATCAACTCAACAATCCCCATTTCTTTTCTTTCTTTAACTGCCATGCTTTAGAGATTAGTATTATTATTATATGAAGAATTGTCCACAAACAAATTATTTTTGGCATTGCATCGGAGATTTGGTGCATACAATTCTAATTTAGCCTTTGTTAATCAATGGCTTCGTGGCTCAAAGCCGCTGAAGGTATGGATCTGATAATCATCTTCGTTTATCACTTTGCGGAAACCAATCTAGTAGAAGTATCTTCATGTCTCTCTGGTTTGAGGCACTTTTCTTCATTTCTTGTCATTTAGTGTTCTGTTTTTTTTATTATATGGTTGTTATAATTTTCTGCTCGCATTATATGCTTATAGATTTTGGGATTAACAACGGGAGTATTCTGGTTTGTGGGAGTAATCGAGTTAAAGCTGTCTTGTACTATTTGTTGATTTGACGGCTACAGAAGTTAAAAGAGACGAGAGCACGCATTGCTTTCGTAACTTATGCCGGGATGACATTGCTTTAGTGACAGAATAACCATTGCTGAAATTTTAGTTGGGGAATTTTTCTTAGCTTAATATGAAATGGAATTTAATGCCCAAGTGTTCAGTCTCCATGGCCACTGAAAGTTATATGTGAGAAAGGACTTATTGATCATTATGAACCACTATTTCAAGCCAATTCTTTAAAAGAAGTGCAGCTATCAGAAGTTTATTGGCTAAAATGCACCGTGGTATTCTTACTTAAAATTTAGTGTCATTCTCTCACTTAATGCCATGAAGCTGATACTTTCATCAAATTTCTTCATCAAAATGCCTTGTGCCATTAAGTTATCTAACTATCTTTAATTATCAAGCATGTTGGAAGTTACTTAAATGCTGTTCATACATTACTTTTCTGTTACAGATTTGCTTGAAGTTGTAGACCGAAGGGCAAAGCTGGTCGTTGGTGACAAGCCAGAAGAGGATTCTGATATTCAGCCCCCAGGTGACTCATATTTTCTTCTCAATTCAACTTTGATTTTTTTCCTTTTTATAATGTAGCTTTCATATTTGAAAAAGCATTCTGATGTGTAGATAGTCTTTGACTCTGCATTCACTGCTTTATCAGTTGATTGTAAGTTTATTTTGAGGATAACATGTTGTACTAGTTACGAATATGGTCGTTTAGCCTTAGGCACAATTGAAATGATAAATTTAGTAAGGACAATAACTCATTGTGGAAAAGTAATTACATATTTATGAACATATAAACAACCTTTATTTCCATTGGTCCTACTAAATTCAGAAACTCATTGTGACAAGATCATTCAGTCTTTACTTCCAGCTGAATTTTGAGTGACTTGCTAAAGTTGCTGTCAGCTACTTTTCACGTAGAAAGAAATGCCCATCCGTTGATCAGAGTGTAATATACTTGGAGAAAGAATGTCCTATTTTGAAGAAAAGTTTTCAGAATGTTGTACGAGTTGCATATTGTTAATATCTCCTTTCTTGTGAAATTGAAGAATCTAATGGACAAGGATCTCAACCTAAGAGGAAAAAATCAAGGCCAAAGGTACTTGTACGTACCTCTAATTCTGGATAATGCTTAGTTATGCTGATTCCAGCGACATATGTCTGTATTGGAAAACATTATGGTGATTTGACTTATACTTGGATTGTTTTCAGGCTCAAAAGAAGCTTTCTGAAAATGAATCTCCTCAAAAGGGGATAAGTAGTTCACAAACATCAAAATCTAATGTGTCATCTGACAAAGATGGGACTATAATTTTTGTCGAAAATGATGAAACCCTTTCTAGCAAGTTGAATGACCAACCAAGCACTCAGCAACTACTTAATACTGATAATAATCCTCCCACTATTTCATTATTTGAGAGTCCAGATAACAAACTTGTTAAAAATGATGCTGACAATCTCGAAGTGTCCGTCACTGTGACTGATGCTGACACTGCTATGTCTACTACAAATGGCGAGCTTCTCAAAGAGAAGGCTTCTGATGTTCCCATAGATCTTCTTTCCTTGGAACAACCTGCCAAAGACCCAGAAAATGTTAAAGAAGATAATGCTGGTCAAGATTTCAAGTTAAGAAATGCTGATGTTCCTTCAATTGTTGACCAAGAGGAATCTCAAATGGTAAACAAGGACTCTCCTGTTAAAAGTGGAACTCCATTGAATGATGTCCATCATGAAGTTGAACCTCTTGTTGATCAAAAGAAGCAACCGGAGCATGATGCTTCTGTAAAATTGCAGGATCAACTTAATGAGGTAACTCTTCAATACAAAAGATGGTCTACTGCTAAGTTTTAGTTAGCATGTTTGTTCGTATGCATTTCTATGCTGAAACGTGATTATGATTTGTATTTGTTATGACTTATTCGAACTCCTATTGTATTGAATGTAATCAACTTTCTTTCATAGTAGCATTCTCACTTTGACAATTTACACTGTACGACTGAAACAACTATCTGGTTCTTGTCACCTTTTATTATTATTAATTATTACTGATTGATACATTTATTTGTATGTAGGCTCAAGTACTGCTTAAGACTGCAAATTCTACTGGTCAGTCAAAAGAGGCACGGTTGGCAAGGGTAAGTTTTAGTTAGCATGTTTGTTCGTATGCATTTCTATGCTGAAACGTGATTATGATTTATATTTGTTATGACTTATTCGAACTGCTATTGTATTGAATGTAATCAACTTTCTTTCATAGTAGCATTCTCACTTTGACAAGATTTGGAAGGTACTTGGCACATGGTTCTGGCTTACGTAATTTTTGCATCAAATAGTTCAATCCCTGTTTTTTTATTGATTTCTAGCCATTTTTTGTCATTCATTTAAGTAATTTTGAAGTCTTAGTCTTTCTCATGGAAAGGGTTTTGACTGGCAACAGGTCGAACACAGTAGCTTGGCTGTCAACCTTTTTTATTTTTTCACTAGCAGCAGAATTGACTTTTGAAATGTCAACATGCAGGTTTGTACTGGACTCCAAGCCCGCGTTCAAGAATACAAATATGAAAATGCCCAACTGGAAGAACTTCTCAGTGCAGAGGTGAATGCAGAATCTATGTTCTGTCATTGATCTAATAACTTTTCCTTTACATGTATATCATCTAGTATTGCTGCAGTTATATTTAGCATTTTGGATGATGCCTTAACAGAGAGAGCTCACTAAATCATATGAGGCTCGCATAAAGCAACTACAGCAAGATTTGTCTATATCCAAAAGTGAGGTGACACGAGTAGAGTCTAATATGACTGAGGCTTTGGCTGCTAAAAATGCAGAAATTGGAGCACTTGTTAGTTCTATGGAGGCACTTAAGAAACAGACTGCTTTATCTGAAGGCAATTTGGCTTCCTTGCAGGTTGCTGCTGCTTCTAATTTATAACTTGATGCATTCATATTTTACATATCTTCTCTTTAGAGGCTTCATTTTAGACTTAAATTATCAGTTCTATATATCAAAAGAATAAGTTTCCATGAGAAGCTTCATTCTTTGTTAATAAGAAGGAGAATGTGTTGTAAAGATTAAGTTTCTACAAGTCTGCTTTATGGATTGCAGCTGAAATCCTTTGATGCCTACATTGTGTTTACTTATTCGGATGAGAAAATAAATTAATTTTGGTGCTTTGACCATAAAGAAAAGTTTAGGCTCCTCTAGATGCCTAGAGTAGTTATGGGGAGTTCCCCCTTACATGTAAATATAGGAAATTGTGGAGCCAGATAAGTGGTTGCAGAGATATTCCAAGTTCATATATGGCAGTATCATGCTGTGTGGAATTGCCAAATATTTGAGTTGTTAAGAATAAGGCCTAGAAATTTAGGCAAAGAAGTTCCTCTAATATCTGGTGTTTCAATGAAACAAATAACTTAATAACCGTGTAAGGAATTGCCAAATATTTGAATAGTTAAGAAAGAGTCCCAGAAATTTAGGCAAAGAGCTTTGTATAATACCTTGTTTTTCAATGAAACAAATAACTTAATAACCTTGTGTAGTCAGTTACTGTAATTATGCCATCGCTTCTGGAATATTATCTCTAAGTCTCACTTTCTCATTTCTTCTATATTGTAAAAGAGATGATGGTAAATAATATCATGTGAGCACTTTTTTTTTTCTTCATTTTCTTACGTACTATGGTGCAATTACTTGTTTTGTTTGTCATATTCTAAGTATCTAACCTTCCTTTCTTTTATTTGAAACCATCACATTTCTGTAAAAATTATGGTGAAAAATCATTGCATTTCTATAAAAACTTTATTGAATTTCATTGCATTTCTTCTCATGTAGTAACACTTCGTTAATTTCAGGCAAATGTGGAGTCCATAATGAGAAATAGGGAGCTTGCAGAGACAAGAATGATGCAGGTACAGCAGTTGATCTTCCTTACTACTAATGTTTCTTTTATATTCAATTGTTTTGACATATTCTTGCATACTACATTATCTTAGAAGTCTGATATATCATTTAGTACTTTTAAGGCTGTACGAGAGGAGTTAGCCTCTGCTGAACGAAGAGCGGAAGAAGAACGTACAGCTCATAATGCCACCAAAATGGTTTGTGCATAATATATTCCTGCTTAAGAAATTATTTAAATCCAGTTGAAACTTGCATTATAATCTTCAGTTGTGAAATAGGCAGCGATGGAAAGGGAAGTGGAACTGGAACATAGAGCTGTTGAGGCATCTACAGCCCTTGCCAGGACCCAGGTAATTATAGAAATACCACGTGTCTTTATACTAAATCTATATTGCCATTCAAAGTTGTTGATAATGGGAACAGTCACGTCTTATCTAACTGCTTTTCAGCTTTAAGATACTAGTATAGTCAAATTATTCAAGCTTATCCAACTCCCAGAATATTGGAATTGTCTGTAATAACATAATTGTAGTTGCATATTTTAGCAGAAAATAATGTGCCTGCTTGAGTCCAGGATATTAATGTTATGTTGACTAGTGCTTGCTAACTCCACATTTCCTTTACATTGAATGCTTCTATTTTCGTATCTCATCAGAGAATTGCAGATGAGAGGACTGTTAAGGCAGCAGAACTTGAGCAGAAGGTTGCACTTCTTGAGGTACGGGAAAAAAAAGGAAGACAAGCACAATTATCCTTGTTGTCCCTATCTTGATTTCCATATAAGAAGTTCCAAACTTATTGCCATATGTCACCAGGTTGAATGTGCATCACTAAATCAGGAGTTACAAGACATGGAAGCTCGTGTTCGCCGGGGACAAAAGAAGTCTCCAGAAGAGGCAAATCAAGTGATTCAGGTACTCTTTGAAACACATGGTTCAATTCATTAGCAGGATTTTGAAGATCTTTTTTTATATTATACAAACAGTATGGGATGAAAATTTTCCCAGTTTATTACTCTATTATACAACTTAATGTTATATTGAAGCATCTTTTTGCCATCATTCATTTGGATGCTGATTTGCACATAAGTACTATTGTGGACCAATCTGATTGGATGAGCTTATTGTATATTGTTATGAGTGTGCTCTCTAAAGTAGGAAGCTCACATGCTCTTTGTACCCAAATTTTTTATCGCACTATAAGCATATATAATTTAATTTTAACTTTTTTTCCATTTCAACTTGCATTACAATAAGTAACTTGAATGTAAAATGATGTAGTTGATAGGTATATTGTACTTTCTCAATTTATTGTTGCTTAATTGAAGAGGTCAGATGTGATCTTCTGAAAGATCTACGGGTGGATCTGGAACCCAATACTAGTTTAGGTTGTAAATGTATTGAATTGTTCTTTAGATGCATCAGAATGTTGTGCTATTGTCTTTATCAATCAGACAGAAAGGCAATATTGCAATTATATGAAAGATCATACATCTAATGTTGAAACTTAAAGATTAGGGTCTGCTTGAAATTGAACAACAGTTTGAGGGACATTCATAATTTCATAAGAATTTAATCCTAATTTATTCTCCATAATTTCTTTTGTCTATGGACAGGATTTAAAATATTGACTTCAACATACCAATTTTAATAAGTTTTCTACCCATTTATTATGTTTGAACTTTCCTATAAGGTCTTGAATAAGACATCATGATTTCCGATCCTTCATTGTTAGTTAATTTTCCATGTTTTGGGATGGATAGAATGTGGATTCACAACTACTTAATAATGATGGTTAAAACTTTTTTGAATAATTCTACAGAGGGTTTGTTGTGATAACTATTGCATTATGTTCTTATTACTATGAATAAATAGTGTTAGGCTAGAATTTCATTGCAAATTCATGTGCTTTTCTTGTTGCCTCAGAGAACTGTACATCATGCACATGACAATTTTTTCCAGTTATATTATCTGAACCACTTTTAGTTGTTCCTTTTTTCTTTCAAAATAGAATTTTTATTTTTGTTTTTAGTTTTGCTCTGATTAGGACTTGAAAACTGATAACCATTGTTTAGAAATAACAGCTGATCATTGGCTTTTTTACTGCCACTATCGTTAAGGGTTGGGCTATAATCAACAACAATAACATTCCAATAGAAATTTCGCTGAGACGCGGGGTCTAAGGAGGTCCATATGCAGCCTTATCCATAACTAGTAGAAAAGTTGTTTCCGATACACCCACACAAAAAAAAAAAAAAAGGTTTTGAGAACTGTTTGAAGGAAACAAAAGCTAAAAAATATAAACCAATAATTATATTAAAAAAGAATCGATAGAATGAAATAAGAATAAGGAAATTCAAAATCAAAAATTGAAAGAAGGGTTGAGCTACAATCATCCATGTCAATTATTTCTTATACTTCAAGTGACAATTGTGCTTCTGTCCTCTTAGGAGTGAAAAAGTGATAGTAGTCCTACTGCATCATTATCTACTGCATTTTTACCATAGTTATGACTTCTTAGTTCTTCAGATACAGGCATGGCAGGAAGAAGTGGAACGTGCCCGCCAAGGTCAGAGAGATTCTGAAAGCAAGCTTTCTTCTGTGGAGGCAAGATTCTCTTGCTTTTATTATTTATTTTTTGTATTCTTATATTCAATTCCAAAATCTGTAATTATTGTATACTGATGTTTGGAGGTGCTGATGAGGAGCCTCTCTAATAATGTTCACAAGATTTAGCATTGAGAATGGGTGGCTATTTTTGTCTTTTTTATATTGAGTTCTCTGTTTGTCTGATGCAGGCTGAATTACAAAAGATGAGAGTTGAAATGGCTGCTATGAAAAGGGATGCTGAGCACTATTCACGGCAGGTAATATGATCATAAATTAACTAGTCTTAAAGATGGGGATTATTGAGCATGTTAACTAGTATTCATTATTTATATTTGACCTCAAGACGAAATTTTTTAATTAGTTACAGATACATTCCCATGCTTTATCTATTGTATCAACTATCAGTCATAAGCTCATCGTCACCTTTCTTTGCTTGCACTAATTGCTAATTTATGTAACATTATATTCTCTTGTGTAGTATAGAATATCTTTGATGTAAATGCTACTTGAGCTCATCTTTTCTCTCAATCGTGTTATCCTTTTTTATTATACTTTTTGAAAGTTCCTGATGTTGGAATTTTACCATGGACCTCTCACAGGAACACGTGGAACTAGAAAAGCGCTACCGAGAGCTAACTGATCTATTGGTAATCTAAATAAAGTTCTCTTGCAGTTTTGGAAACATGATTCTTGGTGGTTTCTGTGTCTGAATATTACCTAATGGTGCAGTACTACAAACAAACTCAGTTGGAAACCATGGCTAGTGAAAAAGCTGCAGCAGAGTTCCAGTTGGAAAAAGAACTAAAGCGTATTCAAGAAACACAGGTCTGTAATTAGACTTTATGGTACTATTTAATAGTATAACCAATCTATGTTGATCTCATTCTTTTATATATTCAGATTCAGATAATCTACCTTGGTCAATGTGTTATTTCTATGAAATAGGTTGAAGCAGAAAGAAGTAGAGTTTCACGTCGTCCATCCTCAACTTGGGAAGAAGATACTGAAATGAATGTGCTGGAGTAAGTCTATAATATAACTGACACACCTTTTGGTTCCTCCCATTTTGTGTTTCATTGAGCACATTCATACTTTAGTGCGGGCATTGAAATTTAAAATATTAATTTAGTTTGTCCAGGTTGACCAATCGTCATTTTGTGAACTGAGGGGCAAGGAAATTGAATTAACTGGAAATAAATAGCCACCTGATTGTTGTATTGATACAACTATATTTCATACTTATAGAGTTTTGATTTCTTCATTGGATAATAGATGTTGAGTGAAGGAACTTTTACTTCAAATATTTCTTTGTTGGATAATAAACAAAATATTTCTTTATTGGATAATGCAGCTTTTAGGTGTGGTTCATTGTTCATACATATAAGCTTGGTTCTTCATGATGCCATATGATTACAAAGCACGTCTTAAGTTAAATATTTTATTTATGTTAAACCTGTCCAAAGATGAAGTATTCAGATTATCAAGAAGAGATTAAACACAAAATTAGAGCTTCAGGAAACAATTAGCTGAAACTAAGACATACCAAACTAGTTCATGTGAATTCCCTTCCTATTGCTTTTTCCACTGGACTCGGCTTTTTCACAGTGTATGAAAGAGAATGATATCTATAACAGTGGGGCTAAAAGTTAAAACTGGGGCTATTGGGGAGAAGAATTTATTTACTCCAGGCTTTTATACCAAATACCCAGTGGACCCAAGGTGCCACAGCCTTGTGAGTGGCGTTACAATGTTGCTGCAGCAGCAGGTGTTATATATCAATTTTTTGTAGGATGAAAGCTTTCAAACCAATTTAGTGGTGTGAGTTTGTGGATACGGTAAAAGATAAACTGAGATGAATAGGCTTGGGAGTTTATGCAGTAGGTGCGATTTTCAGAAACTGTAAAAAGCATGCAAATGAATTATATGAAGAAATTATTGTGATGACAACAGAACAGTTGATGGACCTGGGGGTTTTGTTAAGTGATTTGCAGTTGCAGTATTGGCAGATGTGTTCACCTTCTCTAGTCCTGCCTTGTTCCACACTTTCAGTCCTTCTAAATTACTGATCCATCCGAAGATTATACTGTTTCTTTTATTATAGTCTTCATCCGATCAACTAAATGAGCATCATAATCAAAATTTGGACCTCCCACCCTTCAATGAATATAGACTTCAATGTATGAGCTGCTTTAAATGTATTTATATTTTGCATTACCTATACGTTAAAACCTAGTTTAAGTGTCCATTATCTTTTCTTATGAACTAATAATTTCAGGCCTCTCCCCTTGTACCATCGTCATATGGAAGCAGCAAGCATGCAGGTAATCCTCTGTACATACTTTAAACACTACTTGATATCTTATCTGTTTTGATATTCTTTCTCATCACTGATTGTGCAGTTGCAAAAGGCAGCAAAAATATTGGATTCAGGGGCTGCCAGAGCCACAAGATTTTTGTGGCGTTATCCAACAGCTCGACTTATCCTGCTTTTCTATCTGGTAAAGGGAGTTCTTGTTTTATAAAATGAATTGTCTTGTATAAGAATTGAAAATGCATTTTAACGATATATTGATTATGAGAAATCATTTGCAGGTTTTTGTACATCTTTTCTTGATGTATTTGTTGCATCGCCTTCAGGTGTGTGAATACATGCTTCCACATTTACTTGCGTGTGACTTTGTCTGTTTGACTGTGTTCAGATACAAAATTTCCACATTACTACTGTAATAGTCTGCCACAAGAATGAGTACAAAGAGTGATTTTGGATTTTGGTCTATGATATTCATTCTTTTATTGAAACTTTGTCTTTGCTATGTGTAGGAACAAGCAGACAATTTTGCTGCCAGAGAAGTTGCGGAATCTATGGGCCTTGCTACATCTACATTACCATGACTTGTTACCTATTTAGTTGTTTTCTTCTATGCTAAGATGCTACATCAACTCTTCTTAATATTCTACGGGCGAAATGGCATGTTAATCTGTCAAAATGATGTGAAACTAATGGATGAAACATGTCTTCTTCCATATAGCGTCTCTCTATGTAATTACAACAGGTGCTTAAGGGGCTGCAAGTCTCTGGCGAATCACTTAAGATGAAGCAGCAAACTCCAAAATACGAGGGCAAGTATCACCTTTGGCTAATCACTTAAGATGAAGCAGCAAACTCCAAAATACGAGGGCAAGCATCACCTTTATCTTTCTATGGGTGGGTAGCGTATAAAATTTATAGACATTGAATATGTTCGAGCTGAGCTGCCATCTTGTTGTTCAGATTAACTGCAGCAGAAATGATAACTATTCTTTAATTTGTGAGGGACTAAGCCTGCACGGATTTGATTCTGGAAGAGCTCCTTAGTCTTCCCTTTGCTTGGCTTGGCTTGGCTTGCCCTCGTCTTGTCTTGTAAATATGAGAACAATTTTCATTCGAATCCAATACACACAGGTGTTACATATTACATCATTTGAAGTGATTGACTGGAGAGTTCATTACACATTCACATTTGTATTTACCAAATTTGAATACGTCTGTATTTGCAGTATAGAATTATATGAGTTGCGACATATTTTTAGTAACTTGGTTACAACTTGGAAGGTTTGTTTATTGCTTGCAGTCGCTTAATGGTATTTGCAAAATAGAATATGCAAGTAAAGAAGGAATGGGAAAGGAAAGTGCATTGATAGCTTTCATAAACAAACATGTGCAAGTAAGTTTTGGTTATTTGGGATATTCCTATTACAATGTTATATTCTATTCCAAGAAGAATGGGATGAGATGTTGAAACATGACTATTGGTGCACATTTGGTTTATTTGAAGATGTTGAAACACTTGTGTGTTTAAGTAGCTGAATTCGAGTTACAAGTTGAAGAATGTGAATGTGAAGTAGGATGATATATATATATATACCCTGCCTCATCAATTGATGTTTTTTAAATAGTAAACATGGGAATCTTGTTAAGAGTAGCACATGGCACTAATTGGAGCACGTCGTGATACTCGTGCAGTCCGTCTTGCAATTGTTTGGGGGAATCTTTACAGATGTCATACGTCTTTTTGTAAACCTAACCGGCTCGTGATAATAACAAAAATTACGTAAAATAATGCAAATATGCACACATAATTCAATTCCAATTTCCAACAATACAGAGAAGGGAAGCGCATGATGATAAGAGTGAGAACGAGATTCATGGTTGTCCTACTTTATTTTAATGTAAACCCATCAATCAACATCGACTAATGCCGTGCTTTTTCCTGTCAAGCTAAAGTAGTAAACAATAGCATATACCTGACCTGATACATACTTTTTTTTGGTATAAGATAAGATATTCCCATAATTAGCTTTTATGTTTCTAATTTCTTTTAGTTGTTATATTTTGCCAAATCGAGGTCGAGGGATAGGGAAGCGGAGGCGAGATTGGCTGCGGTCAGGCGGTTTGATAAATGGCGACGACTCTATCCACCAATTAAAATACCTCTGTCCCTGTCTTCTCTTCACTTCCATGACTCCATCTTATCTATTACTCATTTCTCCACTCCACTCTTAGTTAATACTTGAGGCCTTTTATATGAACATTAAGATTATGTTATTAAAACAAATCAAATCCTTACTCTTCAAACTTTGACCCAATATGATAATTTCCATTGATTTTCTATTTTTAGTATTTTTTTTTTTATTTTTGGTTGCCTTCGAAAGATCTGAATCTTGCTCTTCTTTTACAACAGAACAGGAAAGGACAATCAGATATTTATCTTGGTCCCTCCTAATAATTATACCAATTAAGTAGATCAAACTAAGAACCCCCTCAGTTGCAATAAATTACAGAACTGCCACTGTTAGCATTTCACGCATTTATATCTACATGTGTAGATAGTAGTAGTAGTAGTGACTATTGACTTGACCTCCAACAATAAGCTGTCTAAGATAACAAAGTGAGTGAAAGAGAAGATGGAGAGCACGATGAAGGAAATGAGAGATGGGGAGTCGGTGCTGGACATGGACCCAAAATCCACTGTAGGCGGTGGCGTTGAGGATTTTTACGGTGAGGATTGCGCCACCGAAGACCAGCTTGTCACTCCCTGGACGGTCTCCGTCGCCAGGTTGCTCTTTCTTTTTCTTTTTACTCATCCTATAATTCTTTACTCATTTTCACGCTCTAGTTGTCGGTCAAACCATTTGTTGTTTCGCTCTAATTATTTATGACACTGTATTTTCTTCATTTTGTTGCTCGATCGGAGTTGTGTTTCTTGAGTTGTATAGTTACTGATCCATGATCACTTGATCTTGTCACCGATCCTTTTGGTTTTCGTCTTTTTGCTTTTAAGAATTTTTTATACCACTCAGTAGCTTCACCCAGTGCTTCCTGTTCGAATATCAAGAACTGTTCCCAAGTGTTACCTTTCAACTTAGTTCCTTCTAGATTCCAGGACAATCTAGTTATTTTTCTTAATTAATTCTTAATGATACCATTTTGTTACTATTCTTGCTTGGGTTGGGATGGGTTCCAACTGCCAACTTCGCAGAGATTATAAAGTCTTGAAGAACCTTCTTTGCGGGTATCAGTTGACATTTCGTTTTTGTTGGCAACTACTATATTTAGTAAAAAAAAAACATGCATCAAATTGGTTAAAGCTAAAGTGCAAATAAGTGAATAAAATGTCTACTTTTAGCCTTGTTTCATCTTAAATATTCGGATTCCTCGCTAGCATGGTACTGCACTATTGGAGTAAAATGATCTTAACGCACCCAAATATAAAAGAGAATCAATGATTTATTTGCGTTTTCATGGGATTGCAGCGGATACTCTATGTTGAGGGATCCACGCCACAACAAAGGGCTTGCTTTCACCGAAAAAGAGAGGGATGCCCACTACCTACGCGGCCTTCTACCTCCAGCATGTATTACCCAACAGCTCCAGGAAAAGAAGTTGATGAACAGTATCCGAAAATATCAAGTTCCCCTTCAAAAGTATATGTCCATGATGGAACTTCAGGTACGTTATTTACTACATGATTTCAAGCTTTCTTTTACACTTGAGTCTTTGTTGTATGTGTTTTGGCTTGTTTGTTTAGCGCACATCAAGGATGCAGGACGCCTTTAAACTGACTTAAACACTTGAAATTTGGAGTATATTAAAAATGGTTGATTATTATTGCCCATATGTGCTGATTTTTCTCCTTTTTGTAATTTTGGTTTAACAGGAGAGGAATGAGAGGCTCTTCTACAAACTTCTTATCGACAATGTTGAGGAATTGCTTCCAGTTGTTTACACTCCCACAGTTGGTGAAGCTTGCCAGAGATATGGGAGCATCTTTAGGCGTCCTCAAGGTCTATACATTAGCCTAAAGGAAAAGTACGGATGTGATTGTTTATTGGGAATATGTGTATAGTATATTTATCAGTTAGTTAGTTGTATTGATGTATTACCTCCGGAAATGATTGGTTGCTTAGGGGGAAAATACTCGATGTGTTGAGAAACTGGCCAGAAAGAAATATCCAGGTTATTGTTGTCACTGATGGTGAGCGAATCTTGGGACTAGGAGATCTCGGATGTCAGGTAAATGTGTATGTGAATTGTAGATAATTGGAGGATATGAGCATAGTGCATTGAAATGCACCATCCCTTATAGGTAAAATGTATTGTATAAGTTCAGCAATGAAATATAATTAATATGCATATGCGGGCTTATACATGATGATGTTCTAAATGTTACAGGGGATGGGAATACCTGTTGGGAAATTGTCCCTTTACACAGCACTTGGAGGAGTTCGTCCTTCAGCAGTAAGCATTTTCAGTACATTAAAGATTCTTTTCTTTGTCACTTTAATTTTCTTGGAACTGTTCAATTGCATCCTCCATGTATATTTATAACTTTTGAAGTCCCTCGTTGTGATGATTTGCAATCCTTATCCACCAGTTAAAGTTTTTCTCACTGGCTATTCTAGTGTTTGCCAATCACCATTGATGTGGGTACAAACAATGAGCAATTGCTGAAGGATGAATTTTATATTGGACTCAAGCAAAGGAGGACAACTGGCCAGGTTTAATAATCTTAACTTTAGCTTGACTAAGAAGGTTTGTATACTTCAGATTTACATGATTTTTAATACAATCTGCAGGAGTACTCTGAACTTTTACACGAGTTCATGACAGCTGTGAAACAGAATTATGGGGAAAAAGTTATTATACAGGTACATTGACATGAGTTAAAGTTATGCTTTTAACTTTATAAGATTTTTGAAACTGAAGTTCATATGATGTTGCCTTCTTCTTTCTTATGGAATTCTGCAGTTTGAAGATTTTGCTAACCACAATGCTTTCGAGCTTCTTGCAAAGTATAGAACTACGCATCTTGTCTTTAATGATGATATACAGGTATGGAATAGCCAAACCCACGTAGCATAACTTTAAAGTCTTTTTTTTTGACAATACTGTATATCGTTTGTTCCAGGGAACAGCATCTGTCGTTCTTGCAGGTGTTGTTGCAGCGCTGAAGTTGCTTGGAGGTTTGCTGTCTGATCATACTTTCTTGTTCCTTGGTGCAGGGGAAGTAAGATTTCATTAATTTCCATCTCATAGTTGTTACCCATTTCCCACCTGATAAGGAAGTCATTTTGAAGAGACCGTATAATGATGCATTCCATTTTTACTGAAAATATGCTTCACAGATTTTGCCTTTAGCTTAATAATAATTCTTTTATGCTTCTTTAGTTTTCTTTTAACATTTGAATGAGCATCCTGTTGCTTCTAGTAGTCATTGATTTTACTTCATTTTGCAGGCTGGAACTGGCATAGCAGAGCTTATAGCTCTTGAAATGTCAAAACAGGTATATCAAATTGTTCATGTATGATAGTTCTGAACTTCTAGACTAAATTCCCTGGATTTTCCGTCGATGGGTTTACTGAACTGTTTTAACCCGATGATCCATTTTAGACAAAAGCTCCTGTGGAGGAGACCCGCAAGAAGATCTGGTTAGTGGATTCAAAGGTAGAATTTGAATTGAAAACTTACTCGGCAGTTCTTTCTAAAGTTTTTGATATCTTAATTTGTCAATTCTCTTCTTATGCAAATGCCTTTGGTAGGGTTTGATTGTAAGCTCTCGCAAGGAATCACTGCAACACTTCAAGAAGCCCTGGGCTCATGAACACGAACCTGTTGGTGATCTCTTAAGTGCCGTCAAGGTGTGAAGAATGTATGCCTAACTTTCAATTGCTTGTTCAAGTTTCTTTTGGTTCCTCATAGCATTTATTCACCTGCTCAGGCAATTAAACCAACTGTCTTGATTGGATCGTCTGGAGTGGGAAGGACATTTACAAAGGAAGTAATCGAGACTATGGCATCAGTCAATGAGGTCTTCCCTGTTTCTCTCTCACTTTCTGATACATGTATTCGCATTCACAGCATCTAGCATTTAGCTAACTGTTCTTGCATTAATGTTGTGCAGAAACCTTTAATCATGGCTCTCTCCAACCCAACCTCACAGGCTGAATGTACAGCTGAAGAAGCTTACACTTGGACTAAGGTAAAGTGAGATACTTTTTGTAGCCATAATTAATTAGTTTTCTTGATGAAGCAATTCTATTCAAGGGATGCCCTCTCTGAGGTTTGTTTTGTCTGTTGGACAATTGGGCTAGTTGTTAACTTGTGTACTTTCTTTCTTTTAAATTGAAGGGCAAAGCAATTTTCGCCAGTGGAAGTCCCTTTGATCCTTTTGAATATGAGGACAAAATTTTTGTTCCTGGCCAGGTAATAACGAATAAAGCGTTTCTTTACCAGTTAGTATTTGACTTAACCATCATAGACTAATCTTTGCTCTCTTTTCTCGTAAATTTAGGCCAACAATGCATATATTTTCCCTGGATTTGGCTTGGGTTTGGTCATCTCTGGAGCAATCCGCGTCCATGATGATATGCTTCTGGCAGCTTGTAAGTTCACTTATCACTGTAAGGGATTTGACTCCGCAGGATAGTAGTTTCCGTAGCTACCTTTTAAATTGGTTACTCCATGTCAATGAGATGGAGCTTAAAAGACTAGGTCACAAGTTATAACCATTTCTACATGATGGATTAGTGATACTATTCGATAACATGATCTTTAGTTACGGTCATACAGAAAAATTAGCTGAACCGTTAATCTATTGAATCGATTTAATACCTGGGATTTTCTGGAAGTGGAAGAGCACTAACTATACGTTGTATGTTCCCATGTAATAAAATCTTTAATAGCGGAAGCTCTGGCCAGACAAGTTACACAGGAGAACTATGATAAGGGGTTGATTTACCCACCTTTCTCCATCATCAGGAAGATTTCAGCTGAAATTGCTGGTAATGTAGCTGCTAAGGCATACGAATTAGGTATGTATATATATAGCTAGCTAGCTACTAGTGAAAGTTGGGGAACAAATTATATGTGGTGCTAATGGGTTAACCATGATTTTGTAGGCTTGGCCACGCGCCTTCCTCGTCCAGAGAACCTTGTGAAGTATGCAGAAAGCTGCATGTACAGTCCTCTCTACAGAATGTATCGCTGAATGTTTTCGTATCTTACCGCATATGCTTTTATATAAAATGTTGTGGGAGTTTTTCTTATATGCTGTTGTCCTTTGTTTTTATTACAAATAAAAAGACATACCATTGCGCTTGTAAGATACTCTTCTCTTTTCAGTTGTCATTCATAAGCGTGCAATATCCAGCGAAAGTTGAAGTGGTAAAGTCACTGCCCCAAATTTCCTTTACTATTGCAAATACTGTTAACAAATGAAGGGTAGATAAAATTAGAAGATGATATTGGGACTGGGAGGGAACGAACCTCTCTTGTTGGCATCAGTAGTATTTTAATACGTTCATGCTCCATAAGGCTTGGTTGGTGCAGACGCTAAAGAGATAGTATTAAGATTCCAATGAACCAAAAGATGTGCGTTTAACAAATAAAATATATTGTGATGTGAGTATTATCAATCAGAATTCAATAGACCATCCGAAGTTTCATACATTTGAAGCTCAAGTACTTGCCCCTTTATTGTCTATTTATTGGCTTATACAATGCAGGTTTTTTTTTTCTTTTTCCAGCAACTGTTCATATTTTCTACATTTTATAGACTGCAAGTATTCCGTAAAACTTAATCTAATTATATAAAATAACTTCCAACTAAATAAGTTTATATTACATTATCTAATATGAAATTAAACAATATTAGGTTATATTTTGACTAACATAATTTAGTTATGTAATCACATAACTATAATAACTTAAGATTATCCCAAACCAAACCAACTTGGTTTATGTAGCTCCCTCAAGCAAGTCTGGTGGCGATCAAATCAGGCAGGTGTCAGTCAATACGGTACTTTCTTTGGAAGCTCAAGTTTGACTTCTTTTGTATACACTAAGGTCAGCATGAGTATCCTTATACCGCTGGCTCAAGTAAGTGCTACACTTGATTGGTGGGAACCTATGTAAACAAATAAAGGCCAACAATTGAAGAGTAAGAAGTTGTATATAAATGAATTTATTCTTCCATAATTATGGTCAACCCAACATGTGAATTTATCATGACATATGAATTATCTCCTACAACTTGAGTGCGATATGATCAAACCAAAAAGCATGCAATAATATGATCACAGAGCCTTATTTTAGCATTTTGACCATAGCTCAAATATTATCCATGACCTACCTATAAATATATATATATATATATATTTACACACACACACTTGAATATTACACCAACAGATGAATTTTTTAAAGACTGTAATTGTGTTACTTCTCAGCTCAAAAATTGATACACAAGTTACCTACAGTCCAGAACTCATGATTGCATGTGGATTTTCAGTACTAGTTCCATAGCAGTTCCTTCAACTTACTTGGGAGGATTCTTCTCTGATTTGCAAGTTGGCAAGCATTCAACAAGACAATCATGGCTGGGTTCCACAAAATACGCAATCTGCAATCGGAAAAATTCAAGTAAAAGTTAAATATGGTTAAGCGATTATCCTTAAGCATGCTAAGCAAATGAGTTTGAGGCATCAGGTATGAAAAAGGATTACAGCTATGGAAATATTATGAATATCCTCACAGAACTGCAAATTAAAAAAGTTATCAAAGAACTCTTGGCCTGAAAGGAGAAGGAAAACAAAATAGATGACCTACAGAGTATCGATCTTGACCATTCCCTAAAACTCTGTGCAGTGTCGACCTGTTTGATAAAACATAACAAACTTTGAGGTTCATGTTGAGTGAGGAGGATTATATCACATATCAAATTATCAAACAACAGTATATCACCACTCAAATGAAAATTAAAGCAAATCAGCAAGAGGACTGTCAAAAAAGCACTCCAGTTAATAAATCAAATTGAATTTCATTGGCTGATCGTTGAAGGTCTCTTTCGATCCAACAATAAAATACCCAGATTGAATAAAAAACTGCAATTAATTTCAGATTAAGTAGATTGGAAGTTACTTGAATATACAGTTGCTCCAGCGCTCCAGCATGTCACCAAGATTAACTACAAATGCTCTGCTTAAGATGAGCCAGAGAGACAACTATATTATAATCACTCAAATAATAAATGCCCTCTAAACTACATATGTTCAGCAATTGTCTCTACATATATGATTTTACAATGAAACAATTTACGGTTTATATTTGACAGTCTTATCAGCTGCTAAAAATAAAAGAATCAAGCCACATATCGTACTAATACTGGATAAAATAAAAATGTTCCTTAATTTTCTTCAAAAAAAAAAGTTTATTAATTTTCATTCTAACAAAATAAATATTTTTATTTCCTCTATTACAGGGGACATAAGGATAGATGCTGATATCAGGGCTAACTGTAAAACAAGGATTTATGTTCCAACTGAGTAATTAGATTTGATTATTCTAAATCCTGAAAAGATGGCCTTGATATCTGCAGTCACTAACTTGACAATGGAGAAGATATATATTTTATCAGGCTCGCATAAGTTATGTTGATGGAAGAATTCTGTACTTTTAGTAATTGTGGAATATAATGCATCACTTTCACATGCAAATCTAGAGCTAGGAGGATAAGTCAATTGCTAAACCAAGAGTATTTCAATCCACTAGAGTTTTATCCGGGCTCACCCTTTCACAGGTTGAATATACTCCCATACTTGAGGTTGGGCATCCTTATCCTTGCAGATCTGCAGGAACATCATAACAATTGCACAAGTAATGAAGCTACCAGGGGAAAATAATGAAAAGAAAAAGGAACTAACTAAGGTAATTACATGGCCAAAGTTAAAGTGCATACTTGGAGGCCAAAGACATCATCTGTGGCTAAGAGAGTGATCAAGCCATAGTCAGAATGTGCTCCAGCTCCATATATTCCCTTTGAAGGATCAGAAATCTGACCTAAAAGCCCTCTCCCCACAAAAAAATTGGTTAGACGACAGCCCAAAATTTGTTAGGACGTTCTACAACCTATAGTTGAAAATACAACCTCCATAGTGAAGCAACCGCATAACTGCTATTGGGTGGCCAAGCATAGCTGGCTTATCAAAGAAATCAGCTTCGAGGTCAAGTGCAAGTGCTATGATCCTAGCAACTGCTCTTGCTACTTCTCTGCATGTAGGAAACAACCAAAAAAGAATCTGAGGTTCAATGAAATAATAGCATACATAGCATGCAATACAAAATTAGCAAGAATTTCAAAGCATAAAAAAACTCCAAGAGTAAAGAAGTGCGCAGAAAGATATCAGAGAAAGAAAGATGAAAGCTTACAGTGCTTTTTGATGGAACTGTTCCATAGTTTCCCTCCAACCAGGTAAAACATCTAGAAAAACAGCGTCAACCAAGGAGTAAAAACCATAGAACTAACGAATAAAAAGTGAGTTATGTTGTAAGAAGCGTGCGTATACCAGCTGAAGGCCAAACATTGGGTCCGTAAAAAGGCTTGTCAGCATCAGCATCAGCATCCCCTTCAGGAACTTCAACTCCAATATAATATCCCTCCTTGTAATCTCCTACTAACCATATGCACCAATTAATCAACTATCTAAGGAAAACCAGACATTTAACAGAAAAAGAAGAGGAAAAGCGATGAACTTGAACCATGGACTTGATTATTGGGATCAAGCAGCTCGTCTAAGACAGGGGTATATCCCCGATGCTTCTCGTTCCTTAAAACCTTCATTTTCTCAGATAATGGCAACTCGAAGAACTTCCTGCTTCCCGCGAAAACATCGTCCATGAACTCCTCGCTTATCCCATGATTTACCACGTAAAAGAACCCACAATCCAAGCATGCCTGAACAATCCATCAACATTTCTTGGCATTATAAAATTCAACCGGCAACAGCAATCAATCAATCCTACCTTAAAATTAAAATAAAAGTAACAAAAATTACGTAAATAAGAATGGATATCAGATTTTGAAAAAGGAAACCTGCTTAAGTAGAGAAACGGATTGATGAATATCCGGTTTAGAGAGATCGATACAATTCAGAACAGAGACTCTGAGTCTGTTGGTCACCTCCTCCACATCGTTTTTGTTCTGCATAACTGCTCTCCAAATGTGCAGATTCTCACGTTTCGGACTGATTATGTAGTATTAAAATTAATAATTTTCCCCACACAATATTTATAAATAATACGTATTGGTAGCTAGGGCGGCGAGTTGGCAGAGTGGATAGCACGTCGGGCGAATTGTTTAGTGATATTTCGTCTGTGGCTACGTGCTGAGGTCGACTTAGCCTTTCATCCTTTCTTTGTCGAAAAATTAAGTACCAGTTGC
>JANIMX020000508.1:3111845-3125974 GCA_024582655.2 Erythroxylum kunthianum
AAAGTGCTCAATCATGCTCACAAAATTGAAGAACTGTGAAATCGAATGAATGATGGAAGACGTCGGTGGTTGTATTGTACGTGGTTCCAGAACTTCCGTTGAGGTCTCGCCTGTCCATTTCTTTGGCGTCTACGATGGTCATGGCGGTTCTCAGGTATTGTACATTCTATATCACCAGAATAGCTGCTGTAGTTCTCCAATATTTTAATGAATAAGGAAAATTAATTCAATTCAAGGAATAGTAATTAGCTACAGAAAAGCTTTCTTGATCAGAATGCACAATCATGAATCAACCTTTAGGAGCTATGAATCTATGATTATAATGTCTTCCAAGAAGACACGCGTCTAGGTTATAGTGGTCCATATCCGTAAGATTTGTGGCTCATTTCGCTTTCCTAACAGCGACACGTGTCCGTTGAATCCAGTTCATATTTTCCTTGGGAACAAGTCTAGTTTCACGACCTCTTGCGGTTGTCGTCATGACAGACGCATCATCTTCATCTTTCGTATTTTTATTATTATTTGCCAATCATTTTCAATTTATTATAAATCATGCAGCTAGTGTGAACCACCAAGATCTAACGCTACCATCTTCGTCGGAAGTTAAAAAGAAAAAGAGTTAGATACTTCATGGGGGATATCATTGGTGGCTATTTTGATATTCATCAATGACATTGTTTGTATAATTGTGTACATATTTAAGTGTATGTCTAACTCTATACTAGTATATTTCTAAAAATGTCTAGAAAAAATATCCATTGTCTACCAAGAATTTCCAAAACAAAGAGAATTAATGGTGGGATTACACAGCTACGTGGTTGTTTCCAACAGGGACGATGGGTGGGTACTTGGTCTCTCTCATAATTCTTGGCCTGGGACTAATAATGGCGTCCTCTCATGGTTGGAGTCACCTAACACAGGATCTCTAAAAGTGGTCGTAGTCATGCCATCTGTTTATCCAATAGTTTACTCTGTCCTTTAACTAGGTGAACCATCTCTATTCCTTGGGTTTTCTTGGTCATCTCCTCTAAGCTACCATTTAACTAAACTGTCACCATTATTGACCAAACCTTTCTCCATTCTTAAGGTTCTTTTATATATATGTTGAACAATATTGTGTGCACAATAGCATGTTTTGAGAGCTTATTAATATCACAGTTTGTAAAATATTATGATTTTTTCGTTGTATATGTGTTTAAATGCCCCTTTGGTGGAGAGTGATGTGGTATGATTAGGCAGTAGTAAGAGACGAAAAATAGTAGAAAATTACCTTATGATGCTGACCAAATAATTTCTTGTTGGTAGTTCTTGAATAATTTAGAAAGATAAGAACTGTGGCAAGTGGATACTCTTTCCTTTTCAGTGAAATGGAAAGAAAATTCGTTTAACAAACTTTGTAAGACTGAAATGTTTGAATTATGAATTACTACCAGTTAAATTTCACATGCATGATCTAGTGTTTCTACTTGTGAAGAATCCAATAATATTAGATGAACCTGTTGAAAATTGCTTCATCCATCTTGTTATTTAAATTGTATATACATGCATCAATTCTTGTTTATATAGATATTTATGATTAAGGTTTGCATATAAAGGATGTGTTTCTGATGTCCTACTAGATGAAACTCTTTCATATTAACCTCTTATTTATAGTTGAACTTCATTGACTGAAAAGAGAGCATCAAATTCATGCAAGTTACTTGTATTCTTCTATTATTCGATGTTGTGGCTGAGTTGTTGACCTTTGAGTTTGAAATTGCATGGAGTATTACTGAGAACGAACCATCGTTCCAACTGTCATTGTGGATGATTCTTAGGTGGCTGAATTTTGTAAGGAAAGAATGCACCACGTTATAGCAGAACAGTGGGTTAATGAAACAGTTGATCATGGCTACGAATGGCAGAGAATGTGGAAATCTGCTCTTTCTAGTGGGTTTGAACGGCTTGATAACGAGCTCTCCACAGATGCAGTTGCCCCAGAAATGGTTGGATCAACGGCAGTCGTTGTGATTCTATCAGGTTGCCAAATTATTGCTTCCAATTGTGGCGATTCAAGGGCAGTGCTTTGCCGGGGAGCTCAAACCATCCCTCTTACTATTGACCAAAAGGTCAAATTCGAATTTACTTTATCATTTCATACTCATCAATGATTATATATATAAAACAATTTCTTTTGATTCTGGTTTTTATTTCTGTATTAGTTAATATCGTAAATGGTCTTGCTTGAAAAATGAAGTTTTAGTAGTCTGATGATAATTCCCTCTTCAAATAAATTCATAAATGATAGGAGGATTCTTCTATAACCGTGCTTGAAATGTAAAAGAAGAAACTTCAACAATAGGGACATGTCCTTTTGACAGCACATCCACACCAAGTTATTCGTAGTAACAGTTTTCTTGTTTTTCTTATACAGCCGGATAGACCCGACGAACTAATGAGAATTGAAGGAGAAGGAGGGAAAGTCATAAACTGGAATGGCCCTAGGGTGTTTGGTGTTCTTGCCATGTCCAGAGCTATAGGTCTTCTTCTCTCTCTATTTCATATATTAATCTCAGATAATTATGGAACATATTTCTTGTTATCTTATCTTGCTCGCATACATCGTGCCTCTTTCACATTGCTTTTATCAGATGGGTTTGTTTATAGCACTAACATTTGGCAAACTGAAACGAGGAACATTGATGATTGAAAAATATTTTACTTTATGTTTGGACCAATCTGCGTATCTTGTTAGCTACGTATATTATATCTTAATTTCCTTGGAGTACGGTACGGTTCTAAAATGTTTAATTTTTTAAGAATTATGCGCTTGGCTTTGTGAGCAATCAGCTCCATTTCCATGGGATGTTTTTTTAAGAAATGGACGAGTTAGCATGTAATTATTGTAGTGGGCAGCGTCTTTGCGAGTAGGCGACGACGCAATAGTTTATACATGGCTTAGTCTTAAATTCCTTGTTTCGAAACTTTTGACCTGTTTAATTTATCACAATGGTCAAGTTACAATCCAGGCGTTGAGAATAATTTTTTTTAATTATTTAGTGATTATTAATAATTATAAATAATAAAAAAATTATTTTTAAGAAATAAATATTTTTAAAAAAAAATTAGTACGAGAAAATTATCAAAATGTTAAATCTTTTTTTTTCTTATTTAGTGATTTCAATAATATATGTACATATATATCATTTATCATGACTCGAAAAGGGATTCTAAAAGAAGTGGAGTAGTATAGAAATTGTTTGGTTGATGTGTTATTAATTTCATAAGCTTGCATTTGATCTATGATTCCGGTCATTGGACAACCCATGCACGTTTACATTCTTGTACATTTGACTGCAACTATTAAGCATAAACATTGCTGAATTAATATTTTCCTTGTTTTGGTGATTTAGGGGATCGTTACCTGAGACCATGGATAATTCCAGTGCCAGAAGTGACCTTCATGGCGAGGACGGAGGAAGATGAATGCTTAATTTTAGCAAGTGATGGCCTTTGGGATGTTATGTCAAAGGAAGAAGTTGGGGAGTTGGCTTGCCGCATATTGAGAAGGTGGCGGAAATCATCAACAACCGATGATAAATTGCCAGCGCAAGCTGTAGCTGATTACCTTACGAAAATAGCATACGGCAAAAACAGTTCTGATAACATTTCTATCATTGTGGTTGATCTGAAATCCAGGAAGAAGCGAAAACACTTGAAGCAGTGAGGAATGTGTTGAATGCTTTATATCCATATATAACTTCTACATAACAAGAGACCAAAGATGTGACAGGCAGGAATGATATTGCTAGATATGTGTTCTTTTCTACAGATGAGGGGATGGAACAGATCTCATGTGACTCAATAGGTATACTCACATTTATTTTGGCTCTTTATCTCTTATTACTTGGTGTGAAGTGATGCTGACTGCCATGCCTGCAAGCGACTGCTGCTTCATGACTACCAATTCTTTTGGTCGTTGCATGAAAGCTAGATGCTCAGATCAATCCTTACTTTTAATTGGTTTGGTCAAGAAAAATAACCATGTAGTTGCACCCAAGTTTGAGTTATTCCTTTGTGACTAGAAGGTCACATGTTCGAGTCACAAAAACAGTCTTTGTGTAAAAAATATTTTAAAAAAAGCTTCATATAATTGATATCCCTCATCTAATCATCGCAAAGCAAGAAAATTGGATTTGTTGTAGTTTGTTGTTCGTTTTACTTTACGCAGTTGTTAATTGATGAATGCGATCTTCTTCTTTTTTCCCGTTTTTTAAAATGGAATGTTTCAATCCTGTTCTTTGATTCTGAATTAATGTCATTTAAGTCATTTACAGTTTTATGCAAAGAGCAGCCTCACAGTTCTTATTTATACAATTAATTACACGGACTTTAGTTTGATTACATTATAAATATTTTTAAATATAAAAATAGCTACAAAATCAATCACACAAGGGTTTTTTTTTTTTAGTTTTCCTTTTTCAAACACAAGTTAATTAGAAGATAACCTTTTTAAAACTTTAAATATGACCTAACCACCAATTTCTAAAAACTTTGAAAAGTTGGATTTAGGGTGTGCAAACATTTGTAAGCACACTTCAAAAGCAATTACATTCTCTTTAGGAATCTGAATTTGTAATTTGTTTTAAACTTTTTCATTAATTCAGATGTACAAATAATTAGTTGCAAAAGTTGTTGAAACATGGCGCTATATTCAAGCATAGAAGTTACTACTAATGCAATTTCCAAGATCGCAAATCAGTTTATGCATTCATGTGTTTCGATTGAATACCCTTTCCGCCTATATATACTTCATAATAGCATATATAAAGTTATTGCAAGATATAATGTGTAAGTCTTCAAGACGACTCTTACTAAAGTAATCTGAATAAGAATATCCTGTTACAGTCATGAATAGGTCCAATGCATCACCTTCTCCTAATGGAGAACAACCGTTTAGGTCAAGAAATTGCTAAAATGAGGCAAGCTTTCTTTAAAGAGGTGACAACTTGAAATGTGCTCAATCCGTTATTTAATTTCGACAAGTAACTTTTGCAGAATTCGGTTTTTTTTAATAAGAAAAAGGAATATATTGAAAAAACATAAATAATTTGGATGTTACAAAAGAACAGTCAAAGTCATAATCAAACCCATATGAGAAGATACAATCACATGTTGTGAACCAGCCTAATACACGGATCAATAAATTAACCTATGTATGGAGATAAGATCTTGTATAACATATAATATGGTTTGGATTATAGAAGACATTGTGGTGCGGGAGTTCCTGAATCTTCTAGTATTCCGCTCCTTCCAAATGTAGTGCAACGAGAGGGAAAAAACAAAGATGAAAATCTGCCAAGTACGATTGTTTGGGGTTGTAGAAAGCCAATGTAGGATAACCATGAAACTCACCTTTTGAGAGGCTAAAGAATACGCTGATTTGACCGCATTCCAAATATCCCTAGAGAAATGACATTCAAAGAATAGATGGTTTCGGTCTTCCATACCTGAATCACATAGGCAACATACATTTGAGACACCGGTGAAACCGATTCTGTCTGCAGTGCTGAGACGATTTCTACTGGCTAACCACATAGTGAAAGAGAATTTGGGGGGTACAAGTTTGTTTCAAATAATATGAGACCAGGATATCAGAGGATGTTTCACTCGCAGGAACTCTCTGATGATGCGATTGTTAAGTTGAGATAATGGTTTGTTTCGCCAAGAGAACAAGTCAGGAACGAGATCATCCGGAGAGTAGTTGGGAAGCAGATGACACAGCTTAATAGGTAGATTCCAAGACAAGCCCCTGACAAAGTTGGACATTCTAGTGTGGAGTCGATAAGAGAGATTAGAGATTAATGTCATATTAATAAGCTTCCTATATCCAGACCAGTTATCATACCGGAGAGAAGCAAGTTTCCCGTCACCTACTTTGACTGATACTTCCTCGGCCACCATATCTCTTAACTGCAAGAGATTATTTAAAAAAACTGAAACATAGGGTCTCCTGTTAACCTGCCAAATAGATTTATTCTTAAGAAAGTAAGAATGAAGCCATCTGATCCAGAGGGTATTTTTATTTGCAATTATCCACCGTAGTCTTTTGCAGACTTAGGTTGAAGCACCATTCATCTTAGTTTATTTAAGAATGTGTTCTTTATTCATTTTTAATCTTAACAACCATGTATCACATACTTCAAATGGAGAAAATTCACGAAATTGAAATGTCATTATATATTACCATATCAAATGCATTTAGCAAACTCACCTCTCTTGGCTTAAAATTTTACAGGGAATGATGGACAATATCTTTTGCTTACCTTCAGAAGAAATTGGCATCAATGGCAACCAGGAATTGGAGGAAGAAATACCTTGTTATTTTAAGGGTGACTTATATGAACCATATATGTCCTTTATTGTAACATGTCTCTCTTAAATATTTAGTACACCATTTCTAATCAAAGATAGTTTTTTTTTGCTTCTTATGATCCAATGGTTACATGATCTTAGCCTTAGAGATTAACCTCATTCCTAGTGTCACATTTCATCTGGTTTAAAGTAGACAGAAAGAACTAATATCAAGTGTGGATCTCGTCTTAGTCTTAGGTATAGTGGCTTAGTAGATTAAAGAAGGCTCCTCTTTTTGTCTTTAGTTGAGCATAAGTTCCTCTCTCTACTATCTTTCCATCTTCAACAAAGGCAATGGAATCAAGTTTTCGTAATGTGTTAAGACGATGAGCTACCATAATTGTGGTTCTTCCAACCATAATCATGTCTAAGGCTTCTTGTACTGCTTGCTCTGATTGCACGTCAAGTGCACTTGTTGCCTCATCTAATAGTAGGATTATTGGATTCCGAAGTATAGCTCTTGCAATTGCTATTCTTTGCTTTTGTCCTCCTGAAAATTGGACCCCTCTTTCACCACATTCTGTTTCATACCCATCTTTCAGTGACCTGCATTCCAAAAATTCTCACTTAATAATAATTAATTAAGCATCACCATAAAAAATTCACAAGTATCGACATCCTACTTACGAGATAAATTCATGAGCATTAGCAGCTCTGGCAGCTTCCACCACCTCAGTTTCACTAGCATCAAGCTTACCAAATTCAATATTCTGACGAATGCTACCTGAATATATGACTGGTTCTTGGCTAACAAGGGCAGTGTACTTTCTATACCAATGAACATCTAGTATCCTTATATCCACTCCATCTACTTTTAACGATCCTTTCTCAACATCATAAAATCTCTGAATCAGTCCAATCACTGTTGATTTGCCACATCCGCTTTTACCCACAAGACCCATGCTTGTTCCCTCGTTCACCTCCAAGCAAAATTGGCGTAACACTAATGTGTTTGGGCGACTCGGGTATGCAAAATCAACCTTCTTCATCTCTATCCTTCCTTCAATTTTCTTTACTTTAGTTTCATGTCCATCGTCTTCATGCTACAAATATTTAAGACTTGTTGTTAATGATTATTCAAAGATAAATACAACATCTAAGCAATTACTATAACTTACATTGTGAGATGCTGGAATTAAGGACTGGCGATCAAGAATCTGGAATACAGATGTAATGGCAGCTGAACCTTTAGCTAAATCAGAAGTCATGCTTCCAGCCTCAGCTATGACCTTTCCAGTGCTCACCAAAATGAAAAATGTTTTAAACACATCTCCTGCTGATATCTCTGCTTTCTTCACTAGAACACCTCCATACCAAAAATCTAAAGCCCATGATATGAAAGTCAGACAATTTGCAGACCCCATACCAATTCCTGCTAGCCAAGCTTTTTTTCTTACCTCTTTTTTGGGTTCATCTTGAGCATCATCAAAAAGTTGAAGTACTTTTCCCACACTCCCGAATGAAGTCACAATCTTATGATTATAGACTGCTTCAACTGCAATTTGAGTGCTTTGATTTTGTGCCTTGACGAATTTTGTTGAAAGGCTAGAAAGCAAAACCTTTCGTGTATAGAAACATAGGATTGTGAGTGGTTGAACTGCGATCATAAGAAGTGCTAGCTTCCAAGCCACTACTAATCCCATAATCATAGCAATCGTGACCCCAGAAGTAGTTTGAACCAACAAGGAAACTCGGTCTGCAACAAGAGTTTTAGCCATAGAGGCTTCATCGCTCAATCTTGAACATAAAGCTCCGCTTGAATTATGTTCTTCATCAAACCACGCAGCCTCGAATGTCAATATCTTCTCCAACATTCTCATCCTAATTCTTTTGGTTAATCTCTCACCCATACAAGCAAAATTGTAGTGTTGAACCACATTCAAAATCATTGAAATCAAGGATAGTGAGCAAAAGATTAAAGAATATGTTTGTATTCGAGCAAGCATCTCATCATGGCTTGGAGCAAAGAAAGCTGCAATCATACCGCCGATGGTTAATGCATAGACAGGTTGAATGGCACCAGATGCTATAGCTGAGAGACTTCCTATCAGGGCTTGCTTCCATTCTGGTGCATTTAAAGACATAAGTCGATAGAAAGAAGGAGCAGAGTGAGATTTGGGCTTTGGACTAGCAACTGGTAATGGTGAAGGATAAATTCCGGGACTTGATCTTCCTGTACTTAGTTGCCCAACACTACTTCTTGCTATTGAAGATATATGTGTGTCAGAATTGTTCGGCTCTTGGTCATCACAACTGAATTGTCGCTGCATTTTAGCAAGTTTTGCATAGTGGCCACCTTTCCTGTTAATTAGATCATTATGCGAACCTATTTCAATGATGGAACCATTGCTAATGACTGCAATGAGGTCTGCATTTCGAACTGTAGACAGCTTGTGAGCTACCACCTATTAATTGGAAAATTTTGCAACAGTTATAAATTAAGCACTAGTTAAAATTTAGCAAGAATCTAAGTAAAAAGAGTACCAATGTTGTCCTTCCCATGGAGGCTTGATCAAGTGCATTTTGAACTAGTGTTTCTGATTCAGAATCAAGAGCACTTGTGGCTTCGTCAAGAAGGAGAATCACAGGGTTCTTAATGATGGCTCTGGCAATGGCAATTCGCTGCTTTTGTCCTCCTGACAAGAATGCTCCTCGTTCTCCAACCTATAAGAAAAACCAATTTAAGAAAATGGATGAGTAGATATGCTTAAACATTTAAGCAAGTAATATAAAATTATAAAATTCAGTGATAATGGAGATAAATAAAGAAGACATATTAAGCTCAAATACCTTTGTTTCATATCCCTCTGGAAGTTGTCTGATGAAGTTGTGAGCATTTGCAGCTATAGCTGCAGTAGTGACTTCCTCCATGGTGGCATCAATCTTCCCAAACATGATATTCTCTTTAATTGATGTACCAAACAATGCATGCTCTTGGCTAACAAGTCCCATTTTACTTCTCATCCATTTCAAGTTAAGTATTTTTATGTCAAGACCATCAATCTTCACAGTCCCACCTTCTACATCATAAAATCGTTGAACCAAAGCAATTGCAGTGGACTTTCCACTTCCACTTGCTCCAACTAGGGCAACAGTTTTTCCTGCTTCAACTTTTAAATTCAAGTCTTTAAGAACAGTGCAATCTGGACGAGAAAGATACGTAAAGTTGACATGCTCAAAATGAATTTCTCCCATGATTTTATCAAGTTTTACTCCGTTTGTATCCTCACTATCGATTCTTGGAATTCGATCGATCCTCTTAAATATACAAGAGGCGGCTATAGAAGCTTCTGTGAAGTACTTCAAATCTGGAAGTGCCATTCCAAGAGATCTGCATGTCATATAACATTCATATATATTAAATCTTGATTACGGCCAATGACTACATTGAAAATGATTACTTTTTATTACATTGAATTATATAGCATGCTATTACAATCATCATCGAAGCCCATATAAATATAATTGCAGTTATTGCAAGTCATAATGTTCTTGAATTAAAGCAATGAATCCGAATTCAATTATAATTGTGTCATAAAAACATAAATAAATGATATAATATGCATTCATCACTTTAATGAAGGCTTGTTTACAATTATATTTTGGGATAAATGAACGACTGGTAACTTGAATGTCTTGGATCGACGCAGGTTTCATAACTGTTGTATAGTATAGTTAAGTAGAGTAGATAAAGGAAGTCCGTCACTTCAATTAGAGCATTTTTGCTAGTGAGGGAGACAAAAAGTATCCAAGGGTATTGGCATTTCCAAAAAGTTTTAAGATAAGGATTGGTTTTTCTGTAAGGTGAAGAAAGTTGGCCCAGTAGCCCGCTAGTTCTTCAGATATGCAGGGAAATGAACAGATGCATGCACAATACATTCAAAAGCTACTAAGCGCCAGCTTTGATATCAACCTATAACCAAAGAAAAGGTTGAATACAGTATCCCAGTCTAACTTTTTTTGTTTTGTTTTAATTATTATTTTCTTCTATAATATTTTTAGCTGTTATATAATCTTCTTTCATATATTTTTAGAATAAAGTGTTCAATTCAGACATGACTAGAAAGCTGAATCAGGAGACAAACTGCAAATCAACTTTGAAGACGAAAAAGGAGGCACGTATAATAAGCTTTATCATTAAATACTTCTACATTTACTATAGGCCATCAAAGTTAAAGTTGGAAAGAAAATCTATGATTGGCTTCAAGTCAAAGGGATTTTCTCGACGACTGCTTTTGTAGCAAAGGAGAAAGAAGCAAAGAGCTTATGAAGTTCAAGAATGGAGGGTAGTTAGCAAAATTCAGCATGTATTATGTGGTGAATTATCAAAATCTGCAGATATGGTAATGAAAATTGTGCATGCTCTTTCTACACTTGAATGCAATTAATGGAATATGAATGATTTGGAACGTGAAAGTGAAATGAGAAGGAAACAACGAAAACGTACAGTCCACCCAAAATGAAGGAAATGCCCGCAGCATAAATTCGACCTCCACTTTCTCCTTTGTACAACACCAAATGACTTCCATACCAGGCGAGAAAAGCCCATATGGCAAAACAAAGTCCTCTGCTCCCAACTGCAACACCTTTGGCTATGCCTTGCTTGATTCCCAGTTTTGTTGCTTTCTCCAAGATTGCTGAATATCTATCAAGAATTGTCTTCTCGGCAGTGAATGAATAGACAGTTTTAATAGAGCTGAGAGCTTGCTCAACTATGGTGTTTGCTTTGCCATACTCCATGTGCGCCTTTTTGGACAGGTAGAGAAGGTATTTTCCGTAAATCATTCCTGGGATTATTAGGAGAAGTAGAGTAGGAAAGGCCACTAGGGACAATCTCCATGAGAAGTAAGTGGAAAATGCAAGTCCGGAGATGAACACAGACATGTGCATCAAAAAAAGGGGCACCTGAGAAATAATCAAGACGAATGATTTTAGATCAAGTGAAAACAGTTCACATGAACAATATGCGACACAAATCGATTTTAGCTAGAGGATGAAAATAAAGAGACAGAGGTGTAAATCACGAAACTTGAAAGAAATGAGCTTTGCAAAATCAACCAAGCATTATTTCTTTGTTGACACAACTGTTTCATATCAGATAACCAAAACATTCTCGGACTGGGGCTCTGATAGTGTTTCTCATAATCTTTACCTTTTCACTTAGTACTTCTTGTATGAGAGATGTATCTTTGGATATACTGTTGACGATTTCTGAAGTAGTTGCTTCTTGTGAATCGAAAAACCCAACTTCTTGTCTAAGGACGGCTTCCAAGTACTTGTACCGGATCTTCAGAACCTGTCGCTCACTGGTTTTACTCCAACAGTAACCTTCTGCAAGCATGATCAAGCTATGATTTAGCCTGTAAAATAGGAGCTGATTCATAGCTTCCAAATCTATGCAAATATCATTTAGTTTTGTTCCAGGACAGCTTAATCCAGAGTTACTTTTAGATGAGGCAAAAGCAGTTTCTCAAATTTAGGGCATCCCATAGTTCTACAAAATGACCTGGTTTCTTAGATTATTGCTGGTGTCTCCTTATCACACCACCCTATACTCTTGGATGATATTTTAAATTAAAAAGAAAACACAACAGATTCAGTTTTGCACTACTTGTCCTTAGGAAGCAAAACTAGTAAATAGTATAGATTTATGGTCATGGATAACCGAGATTTACCCATAAAAGCCACCACCAAAACTGCTAATCCCAAGTAGACGAAGTATAAACTGCACTGTTGACAAACCAGAAAACGAGAAATGTATGTTGAGATGCTTATCATTTATTGAAGGAAAAATAGGTAGAGGAAGAGAAAAGGACTGTTTTTGAGTGTGTACACTGGCTGTCAGACTGCTCACCTTTTCGACCTCAGCCATGAAATTCCCGTGATTTTGTTGGGTCTTACCGTAACCCAAGCTATTCATTAGGCGGCTAGCAAACACCAGTAACCAGTTGGTTGACATACCATCTCCAATAGCTCCAACAGTACCCAATAGCATAAGCAATATATCAACCCAATCTGCATATCTGAAAATTGTGGCTATAGATTTGCTTCCTTCACTTCTCATCTCGTTCTTGATCTTTTGAGAACTCATTAAACTGCCATGAATTTACAACGTTTGGCAGAGACCCTTGAAACTAGCTTTAGTACTTATAGTACGTAGCTGCATAAAGGGTCACAGGCTAGCAGGGCTCAAAGGGAATGGTTTAGCTGAGAATATATATATCGACGAGCTGCTAGTGTAGTGACGTCCCATGAAACAACCCTTGAGTTGTCAATATGATAGGCTTTTCGTGGGTTGGTTAAAGATAATGATTTAGTATTAATTTAAAGAAGTGGTTGCTTTCTAATGCAACAAGCAAGTATAACCACATTTGCCTCACTGTTCTTAGCAAAAGATGATTATTATGACCATACACCGTCCAATTGGCCACTGGTGTTTTAGGGTCCCCTCCTCTTTTTTATGTTCTTTTAACTGATAGCTTTGGTTTTTTTTTTTAATTCCGGATCATGTGAGTTTCCCTTGAAAAGCATGACTTTGCTTGTCGGCTTTTCCGTACACTTTGAAGTGGTTATGATAGAATAGTCAGATGCATATTCTAACTTTGATCTTGTTTATGCAAGTAGCTTCAACTGAGAAGGGTTAATATATCTGCATTTTGGGCAGTATTAGATCACATCAAGTTTACGTAATGATTGAAAGCTAATATCAGGATCATAAAACTATTCGCAATTTGCACATTATAATCTGTGATGATTGAAAATATTTCCTGCTCATGTAAAGGAATTTTAGCTTTAGCATTGCTAATTTGAACAAGTTAGAAAGTGGACTTCATTTTGCAAGTTTGTTAAAGATGTCAAAATTTATGTAGCAACTGCAATGAATATTAAGCATCTAAGTGAACTATATTTGGGAGTAATGTGGGTGGTAATATATCTCAAATATTAAGGAGAAAATGAAAAGCAGAAAGGTTGGAGACAAATATAATTGAATTCAGGAAAGTATATGCCTTATCGATCCGGTACATGTTAATTTAGTGATTTGTTTTGTTCAGAGATTATACATTCTGTCACCCCACTAGCTCCATAGCTGTATCCACTCGAGTCTTCAATAAGCTAATATCCCTGAGATCTCTTCTTTCCTGCTTTTTCCTCGTGTTCTTTTGTTCTTTGTTCAATGATTTGTGCATCTGGGAGAGTTAATTATACACAAAGGGTCCGTGACAGATCCTTCCCCTAGCTAGGAAGCCATTTTCATGGAATACAAATAAATTTAGAGCAAGACAAACGATTAAAGAAGAGACAACTAAACCAACTTGTAATGGGTAGACCTAATGGAGAGTTACCTACTTATATGTCTTGTTTCTTGATAGGAAACTTCAACTTTGGCTAGCTGTTGAAAGTTCATGACCTATTGATCAGATAATAAATACACGAGGTCAAGGTTCACCACCATTATTTACGTTAAGGCCTCGTTTGAGTTGAGGGATTCTAAAATCTATAAATTTTGTTAAATCTATAAATTTTAAATCAATGGATTGTAAAATTAATGGATTTTGTTAATTCCATTGTTTGGATTTGAATATAAATCAATGGATTTATAACTTAATTTTTTTTGCACTTATGTTTGGTTAAATAATTACAATTCATGGATTTAATAAATAATTTTCATTTTTATCCTTCTTATTAATCAATTACAAGTTGTTATAAATAATTATATATATATATATATATATATA
>JANIMX020000508.1:3678037-3690888 GCA_024582655.2 Erythroxylum kunthianum
AACACGCCCAGCGGACACACCCACATGGGAGTGTTCGGTGGGCGTGTCCAACTCCCCTGACATGTCCACCGAATACGGCCATATCCATGGTCATGACAGACCGCTTTTTGCCAATTTTTAACATTTTCAACCTCTTTTCATCTACCTTTTTGTCTCGATATTATTTTTTATTACTTCCAAAAACATTAAATTTCATATAAATTTGGAAATACCGAAAACTAAATACACCATTTAAATTGCATTAACATTATAAAATATATTTAAGCAACGGACTTAAAAGTCCAGTATTACAAATTTTCTTATAATATTTATTAATCCCATATATATAGTAAATGTTACTGTACTAATCATCTAAGATATATAATTAAGACTAAAAAATTTATTATTAAATTTATCTTATGGGATAGTTACAAAATTTATTAATTATAAATGATCATTAAAATTAAATCACTAAATTTTATAAATCAAATTTTAAGAAAAATTAGAATCACTTTCCTGATTTGCTATCTGTTAAACCTAAAAAAGAAAAAGTTCTTACATAAAAAGGAATTGGATAATAGATAGATGAGGCGTAAATCTTGATCATATACAGCGATGAATGTGAGACAAACAATTTGCAAACAAGATGATCAGATCAGATGCCATTTTATCACTGAGAAAAAAAAAGGATTTATTTTATTATTTACATCGTGATCATAAGAAATTGGAAATCATCTCGTACTAGTGAGGCATGGATATGGATAAGCATATGCATTAAGAATTATTTCATTCCACGTCACCAAACTTAATATCTTTGTTCTAATCGGCCTCTTTGTCGTCTTCTTTTGCATTTGTGATGGCCGGAAAAGCCCTCTCTCTCTAAGCTTCGAAAGCTGTTCTGCCAAAGTGAGTTGAAGCCTTAAAAGTTATGAAACAGCATCGAAAACTAGTGCGGACCAAATGATCAAAACAACCGCCATAACCTTCTTAGCCATAGCAATCCCATTCTTCTTCCTCCTCTCTCCCACTCCACCAAAATCTTACTATCACAACCTCTTCATATCCAGTTCACTCTCCGATAATGCCTCCGTATCACATCACCTGTATATACTCACCCGACGTCCCCATGTGGCCGGCACCGAAGCCAACGCTGAAGCTGCAAACTACGTTCTATCTACTCTCACTGCCTACGGCATTAAATCTTACATCACCTCCTATGATGTTTCATTGACTTATCCTGTTTCTCGTTACTTAACACTAGAACGGCCAGACTCTGACCAGCCCATCACGTTCAATCTCCAGCAGGAAATTTATGACGGTGACCCTTATGCAGATGTGGCTGGAGAAGTTCTACCAACTTTTCACGCATATGCAAAGTCAGGTAACGTGAAAGGAACTGTGGCTTATGTGAACTATGGACGCGTAGAGGACTATACAAAGTTGAAAGATATGAGGGTGAACTTAACTGGGACAATTGCGCTGGCAAGATATGGAAAAATTTACAGAGGAGATATTGTGCATAATGCACATGAGGCAGGTGCTATAGGGGTTATTATCTATACGGATAGGAAAGACTTTGGAGGTGGAGCAAACGCTGAAGGGTGGTTTCCGGCGGCGAGATGGATGCCGCCAAGTGGTGTTCAGGTAGGATCAGTTTATGATGGAAACGGTGACCCTACAACACCAGGATGGCCGAGTATTACAGGATGTGAGAGGTTAACAGATAACGAAGTAGATAAGGGAGGGTATGTTCCACGGATACCTTCTTTGCCCGTATCAGGAGTTGACGGTGAAGCGATCTTGAAGGAAATTGGCGGACAAGATGCGGACGAAGAGTGGCAAGGAAGTGAAGATGCTCCAATCTACAGGGTTGGACCAGGTCCAGGTGTTGTCAATCTCAGTTACACTGTAAGTAGTTGACACATGACATTATTAAGCTGAGTAATGGAGCGTTGGATATGCGAAAGTCAACTGCTAAATACAAAAAAATGCTGAACCCACAGTTCTTATTGCTCCAACATAACCTGAATTTTGAATTTAATTTCAGGGAAAGCAGGTTATAAGATCTATTCAGAATGTAATTGCAGTAATAGAAGGCTCAGAAGAGCCTGATAGGTGAGAGAAGTTGGAATATAAGCGTATCTGAGTGAGAACCTTCAAGACATCAAAATGATATTCACAACTTTGTGATCTGAAATTTTCAGATTTGTCCTTCTGGGGAATCATCGGGATGCATGGACATTTGGAGCTGTTGATCCCAACAGTGGCACGGCAGTGCTCTTAGAGGTAGTTAGGAGACATCGGATCTGCCATACATAAAAACATAATTCTTGAGCATGTCGGAGTCAGTTTTCATACTTCTTTTCTATTTTACTTTATAGATTGCGCAGAGACTGAAAAAGCTGCAGAAAAGAGGGTGGAGACCTCGAAGAACAATTGTGTTGTGCAATTGGGACGCTGAGGAGTATGGCCTGGTCTTTAACCCTGACTCTCTCCTTTTACATCCCTTCTTTTCCCCAATGTTAGGGGAATATTAACTCGTTGCTGTTTGCAGATAGGGTCAACTGAATGGGTTGAAGACAACAGAGAAATGCTTTCTTTAAGGGCAGTTGCTTACTTGAATGTTGACATTGCAGTATCCGGACCAGGATTCCATGTTTCTGCAACTCCCCAACTCGATGAACTCATCAAAGAGGCTACCCAACAGGTACTAAATGTAAATTAGGAGCAGATAGAATGAGTAAAGAAACATGTAAAAGACCCTAGAGAGGTAATTAGTATCGCATAGGCAATTAGGTATACTTTCATGGAATTGCCCTAACCATCTCAATCAATATTTCTTCACTTTGAAGGTTCAAGATCCAGATAACTCGTCACAGACCATTTATGAAGCATGGGTCGGTCCTAGCAGCTCTGCTGAGGTCAGTATGAAACTAGTTGTTAACTTCCTGATGAATTTTTAAGGAAAACTTTTAGAAAGATGGCGTCCAAGCATAAAACTAGCCATTAAACAAATTTATTGTCAAGAAACTTTGACAAGCAAAATGATGGATTTCATTCTCAAGATAATACTAGTGAGACTATGATAAAAATGTGATCCTCATGAATCTACTTTGTAATGTAGATTGGGAGATTAGGTGGTGCTGGATCCGATTATGCAGCTTTCGTGCAACATATTGGCATTGCATCGTCTGACATGTTTTATGGGAAAGCAGGTAACCAATAAATTTCAAAGCTCATTTCCATCATCTTCTTTTATCTCTGAACTTCTTCAAAGACATGCACATTGATGACAACATGAAAAACTTTTCTGCTTGAACGTCATTTAGTAAGACATGGATGAGTTACAATTTCATTTTCATATATTTGAATATAAACTTTAGATGAATCGAGATATTTTTCATAGTAAAAATCAACTATTTGACATTTCCATCTCCATAACATGAAGAGTATGGCATATGTGTAATGAGACATTCAAGTAAAGACCTCAGAAACCCTGTTCCTGAAAAGGAACATCCATCCTGAAAATGGCATTTGCTGAGGAATCAGACTATGCCATGTTAATAGAGCTCAGGAATTACAATCCTACCAAGTTGCTGTCAAAGCAAAAGAGTATGATATTGAAAACAATTTACTATGAGCTCAATCACATAACTCAGCAGGAAAACTCAAGAGTCTTTAAAAGAGTAGCCGAAAACATAATTCTCAAACCATCAAGCCACAATATAGTTCAAAAGAGCATTACAGTTCAATGAAGTTGCCTAAATGGAGGCACTTCGTTTAAAGAAATAAAAAAGTAAAAGAATATATGGACTTTCCAATAAACAATGAACCCAACAGCTATTTGTTAAGACAGTAATGAGTATTACACTGAGATGCAGAAACTCATCACAACCCAACACCAAAAACTAACGAAATGAAAATATCATGGTGGATTTTACTGTGATTATAGTGTTTTTCTCAACCCAAATTCAGATAGCGCTCACCGCAATACTTTTGAATTTCATAAGACAAGTTTTTAACATCTATTAGAAGCTCTAGTTTATGTCGTTCACAGAACATTCCATAGATTGAATTTGTGCTAAGATACATGCATACAATGTTTGATTCATGTCTCATGTCAAACCATAGCATAACAAAACATCCAAGCGTTAATAAAATGCATCTAGTTATATTGATATCCTAAACCTTCTTCAGAACAAACGCAAGAATAAACTGTAAGGTATTATCATTATCTTCAGTAATAACCACGTTAAACTTGTAAAGGATAAATGACGGGGCACTTCTCTGGATCTTCAACCCAGGAGTGATAACCTAAACTGTAATTACAGCCCAGATATGTAATATTTTACATTGCTCCACTTCATATTCCTTACTGCTAGTAATCGGTGACTACAGATTATCCAGTATACCACTCAATGTACGATGATTTCATCTGGATGAAAAACTTTGGAGATCACATGTTTCAAAGACATATTGCAGGTTCGTCCGGATCACTCATGAAACAGATAAGATATTGCTCTCACTCTTTTGCCATTGCTCTTTAATTGTGAAGTATGTCATCGGATGGATCAATGTTTGACAGAACTACTTCGAATTATTCAAGAATTTGTATCAAGGACCCAAAAGAGTTAGAAAAGAACAAATTAACCTGAAATTCACTATGGATATTGCCACATAATTTTGCTATTCTGTAACAACTATACAAAATGCAACTCAATCTATGGAACTTTTTTAATGTTAATACTTATTCTCCCGAGTTTCTCACATTTGTTCACCTCTAAAAGCAGTAGCTAGCATTTGGGGTTTGGTAGCTCTTCGGTTAGCAGATGACGAGATCTTACCCTTTAATTATCTATCATATGCTTACGAGCTCCAGGTGTGTCTATGTTGAACTGATATATAATGCTAAATGCAAGTGACTTGACACGCTAATGGTAAATTTAATGCAAGTAATAACTGATGTCTGACAGAAATATGGGAAGGAACTGGAAACCGAAGTCTTGAATAAGAACATAAACCTTATTCCATTATTCAATTCCCTTGAGGTGCTAAAAGAGGCAGCCACCAAAATAAATGAAGAGAGAAAGGTATCAAAAATATTTTGAAATAAAAATATATCCAAAATTTGCAATGGTTATAAAGTCAAGTAATTGATGTATAACCTGACAGGCAATCGAGAAAAGCAGAGGTTGGGCATCAACATTGAAAGACAATGCAAAAGTGAGGCAACTCAACGACAGACTAATGATGGCAGAACGAGCATTTACAGATAGAGATGGACTCTCCGAGAGGCAATGGTACAAGCATTTGGTATTTTCCACTCACTCAAATCCCTGGACTAAGTTATTCTGGTATTTTTATGTTTCTTACAGAAATCTCAAAAAGATCAAAATGCAAAAAGAAGCCAACTAAATTATTCTGCAATCATTACAATTTACAACTGTAAAGAGAGTTGATAGAGTAACATTTCTGTGCATTGCAGATATATGCACCAGCAAAGCATAATGACTATGGATCGAAGGCCTTCCCTGGAATAGATGATGCCGTAAAAAAGGCAGAGAATCTAAAAACTGCAGAGTCATGGCAATTCGTACAACATGAAGTTTGGAGAGTCTCTAGAGCTCTTAGACATGTTTCACTAGTCCTCAAAGGTGAACTAACATAATAAAAAAAAAAAGGCACAATCAACTTCATGTGGTTCACAACGAAATAATCGTCTTTTTCAAATATCTATTAGAATGCTGTTTGTCACATCTCTAGACAAGTCAGTAGTATCATGGGGTCTTAATGAAACTCATTATTAGTTAACCCAAACAATTGTTATAATTCATCTTTGAGCACTGCACCATTATATTTTCAGCACGATTATCTATAGATATCACGCAAAGTAAATGTGCTAAGAAGATATGACTGCTAAAGACCTTAGAAAAGGAAATAACCCAATTAAATCACTTTACAAATCACATTAACTGTAACTTCAGTTAGACACTAGCCCCTGTTAAATCCTTTGTAACCTCCCTCATTATCTTGCCGCTCTAATGCATCCAATCATATTCATATTCGATCACTTCATGTGGTTTGCAACGAAAAAAAGCGTCTTTTTCAAATATCAATTAGAATGCTGTTTGTCACATCTCTAGACTAGCCAGCAGTATCATGGGGTTTTAATGAAATTCATTGTTAGTTAAGGGTACCTAAACAATTGTTATAATTCATCTTTGAGCACTGCACCATTATATTTTCGCCATGATTATCTATAGACATCACGCAAAGTAAATGTGCTAAGAAGACATGACTGCCAAAGACCTTAAAAAAGGAAATAACCCAATTAAATCACTTTACAGATCACATTAACTGTAACTTCAGTTAGACACTATCCTCTATTAAATCCTTTGTAATCTCCCTCATTATCTTGCCGTTCTAATGCATCCAATCATATTCATATTCGATCACTTCCATTTGATTATTAATACTAATCAATATCCAATCTGGAAGTGCTTTGTAGTGTAAAAGCTCCACATGAATAAATTTAGACCAAACTAAAATTTTAACCACTACATTTTCCTTTATGCCTAATTTCCTGCACATTGTCTATCTATACTAACTTGCACTTTAGTCTCTTGCTATTTATGCTTCATGTAAAACTAAATTGCGGGAGCATAATGCAGAAGAAATTTTGATATGAGCAATTACAAGGTAAAGAAAATTTTCAAAGTTACCAGCTGAGATTTTCAGACATCAAAGCCTAATTTTCAATTTTCTAACCTCTCAGAAACTCAACATATGATTTCATTCAATCTTGTTTCACCACCACCGGCTATTTCATCAATTATATAATAAGAAGCAAATTGAGCACAAATTTCACCTGTATATTGGGAATAACATAATAATTTTTTAATGCAATGGATTTTTCAAGCTATAATGGCAAAGAAACTAGTCCAAGGAATTTTAACCAAAAGCAAAACACCAATAAAAAGTTTAATTCTAAAGTTTGAAGAATTCATTTGCATAACCAAAAGATTTCTCTAAAATACTTTGTAAGCGCATAACATTGACAATATGCAGGTACGTCAATTTAAATTACACACCAAGACAGCAAATTGATTGTAGATAGTGAGATAGTGACCCTATCCGCTTTCTAAAGACTGCATGTAGAAACATCAATTTATGTCAAAAGCCACACCACCAAGGAATAGCAGATAAGGCATAAAAAAAATTTAGACATACAATGTCCTCAAATAGTATACAGATAATTATTTTGAATTAGTATCTAGCATGTGCTCAAACTCAGCCAAGGAGCATTTTTCTCATCTATGAAAAACTTGTTGCCATTAACTTCAGGGGATTTTCAAATTTCAATAACATATACAAGTTCAACAATTATGAGATTGAAACAGTAATACTATACTACTGTGAGATGCAATTACAGTAAGCAATCCATTAGTCCAATATTAGAGAGTTCCTCCAAATCCACTCTGCAATATGACCAGAAAGAGGCAGAGAGAGACAAGGGATGAGGACTAACAGAACCATTAATATTATTGTTTTCAGTACTCTAAAAAACTGCAGATTAGTCATTACAGTCTAGATTGGAAGATAATGTGGGCAGCATGGTAAAATAGAAGTATGATCATGTGAAATGGGAATTTCATTTTACTTTCACTTTTCATCATTTCTCATATGCTGAGAAAGCACAAGAAGAATCTTATAGTCTAGCAAAAACATGTATTTGATTTAATAGTTTATGTGCATTCCCATCACCTTATAAGCTGTACAAGTCGCGAGTGGCTTAAATAAAACTTGGCACTAAAATAAAGCTTGAACTTTTGTCCCTCTTTATCTGTACTATACATTTGAACTACATCAGCATCATATGTACAATAAATCACTCGTATCCATGAGTTATTTACTTCCAAACCTTGATAGCCCCATCTCTACTACTTGAAATCAGAAGTCTCTGGTTCAACTTGACAGAAGCCAAAGAAAGAATGGCATCTCGGTGGCAGCCAGCGGGGTCGATAGCTGCAGCTGCAAGTACTGCCTTTGCTGTCAACTTATTTGTCATAGGACTTCTTGTCTCCTATTTGGAACAAAAAAAGTGAAGCAACTTCTCATATCTAAATATTGCCTCCCATAATAACAAGGTGAAGATAACTGAACATGTTGCAAGATAAAGGTATAAACAAAAGAAAGATGAACTTATCCTATCATCAGAAAAGCAATATTTTTCACACTCAGCAGCTAGTTCAAAGCAAACAACAAAGCTCAAGCGGTACATATAAATAGGAAAAATCATTAAAACAATCTAGATACCTGCACAACTTGCACCCCAGAACTTGATCGCATGTCATATGTATCATCATTTCCAACTCCATTTAGATTTGGCCCACAAATACAATAACTTCGGTCGGGACTACAATTATGATAAAGAAGAATTAAGCCACTAACTGCCACAGAACAAAAATGTAGACAGCCAATAAAGGAAATGAGAAAGAGGAAGAAGGATAACCTGCAATGGTCCCATCGACGTATCTTCAAGTCAGTACCCCCAGTCAATAGATCAACCCCAGGTAAGGCGAGCATTGAACGAATGCCAGGAAGTCGAGAAGGAGGTTCATTCAACTCATCAACTCTATACTTTGAATTGACAGTCCGCCTCATATCTGGCTTGAAGTTCGCCTTACTTGATGGCCTGGCCAAGGCCCATGGCATATTGGACATTTCAGCATCATTATCGTAATGTGCAACCTTCAATACCTAGACAAAAGAAAGACCGAATGAAAACTGTAGCAACAATGTCTGCGATGTAAAAATTCATCTTCATTGTTTTTGATAGGATGCATTGTTTGTCAAAGCACAGTCAGACTTTCTACAGTTGCTCTTCAATGAATTTTAAGTAAAACCTCACTGTTCATCATCAACAGTTAACTCAGGATGAGTGATAAATAAACTTTGATGCATAGCAAAGGACAATAAGTAACAGATTATGCAAAGGGAATTTATCTTCCAATGAGAATTGCATTGGAAACAATTTTTCTTCAATCACTATATTTTGCAATTACAGTCAGTTTTTCATACCAACTTTCGACTCCATTCAGTACTACTTTCTTAGTACACATATGGCACTTTTACTCACCTTTTCTACGTTCATGCTCTGTAAACTTTGCGTATTTATCAACATCTACTCAACCTTACATCATCACATTTTAACTCATACCTTTCCAAGTTTTTCAACAATGATAAATAAAAAAGTATAGCAATCTACCTGGTGGCAGCTCCCAGTCTCAGCATTCCAAAGAGAAACTTCATTACAACCAGCAGCAACATATACAAGGGGTCTTACAGAATTAGATACAGCAGCATTAGGGTGTGGAACAAAGAGGCACATCTTCTCAACAGGGCAAGTAACAGGGTATTGCCATGAGTTCACAGGTATCAGAAACCTCAAGTCCCATAAGGTAAGCACACCCCTTGAAGACCCCGAGATAAACCAATTCCCACAAGGACCTGTCTCAAGGGAAGACACATAGCCCTCATCAGAAACTGCCTTCAGTGTCCAGGCCTCCGAATTTGCTCTGATATCCCAGAGATGCATGCCACCATTTTGAGTGCTGTACATAACAATCTGATTGTCAGTGCTATCACCATTGAAATTCAAGAGGCTGAGTATGGCCCCTTCTTTGATATCCTTCTTTTTTATATCGGCAATACCAGAGTACTTTTCAACAACATTGCCAAGCCCTCTTGATATTTGGTCGACAGAAAATAAATGCATCATGCCATCACATGCTCCAACAACGACTTGAGCAGAGTTGCGGAGCATAACAGTGCAGAGTGCTCGGCTTCCATCCAGGTGATATGTTAATCTTGATCTAAATGAAATGTCTTTTTCCAACTTTCTTGAATCCCACACTTTGAGAGTTGAATCATCTGAAGCACTCGCAAAAAGGCTATGATCATGCGAAATTGCAATGTCATTGACTGCAGAACGATGCTCCTGCAGATGTGCAACCAACACACCCCGAGGTCTCCAACCTGAATCTGGAACCCCTGTTGTTCGTGAAAATGATGGCAATCCAGTTACATCTGACAGAGCAGAAGCATCTTCCAGAGTGAAAGAACTTCCTTTTGTCGTGCCAGATAATCCCAGTTCTTGAAATTTACCATTGACATAAGTTGTTTGATCTGTTTCCCTACTTTCTGGCTCATGGACAACTCTATAGAACTGTCTAGAACCCCCACTGATGCTAAATGAACCTGAAACCAGCTTAGGTGCAGGAACAGAACTGGCCAAGCTAAATGATTTGTTTATTGGATCCATCCAGGGCATGTATGACGAACCAGTTCCAAGAGAGTTCATTCGTAATGAAGAATCTGAAGCTGCAGGAGGAATTTTGACTTCTCGCCGGTCCATGCTAAAAGAGTACAAAGGTATTCCTTCAGAGGAATTATCATGCATAAAGCTGTTCATACCACCGTGCGTAGACATATAACCTGAGAATTGCAACTTTTGAGAGCATAGAGGATCACGAATATCAACTGTGCTGGAAGCATTGCTTATAAAACCCATAGACTTCAATTTGGTATCACCAACCTCTGGTTGTTCCACTACATCGACATGTTTTTGAATCTCGGGAAAAGGTTTCGTGTCAGGCCAATTCTTCACTGAACTTAGTTCCACATTCTCTTTCTTAAATAAATCCACAGAATCCCCTTGTTTTGATGTTGCCGATGAATTGTACCAGATTTTTCTCTGCCTTTCCAGCATGTCTGAACTCCTCGCATTTTCTAAGACTTGGTAAAATGACTGTCTTGAGACAGGATTCTTCAAACATGAAAGGAGAGACTTCTCAGAAGCTAGGGAAGGTGGCTGTCTACGGAGGAAAGGTCGTATAACTGGAGCAAGGAAAACATAAGAATCTACTGCACCTAAGGTCTCACTGCTGGCAGCAATGAAACTGACAGCTGACCTTCTAACCCACTGACTAGGATAACACAATAATGGAAATGCACGTCCTATCATTTCAAGAAGTATACGCTTTCGTAAGAAGCTACCTCTACACAGAATTGTCAAACAGTCCAACGCATTAACAATGACAGCCTCAGTCTGGTCACTTAAAGCTTGTTCAATGTAGGGAAAAAGATACTCTTCTACACTTCTTTGGCCCACAAAGAAGCAGACATATACAATCTTTCCATAGAATAATGCCCTAAGCTGCTCATCTCGATCATTCAGAAATGCAGGCAGGATGGGTAGTAGAAAATCATTACTCTGCCTCTGACCAAAAAAACAGCATAGTTTGCCAATGTCCTGAAGCAATGCTCTTCTGATACTTGGAGTTTGTTTTGGGCCCATAACAAGTTCCTGAACAACGTCAGCAATGGATCTCCTAAGCTGCACAAGCTGTGCATCATTATTTATCCTTTGAAGCTGCCCGGATGTTTCAATTGATGATGCCTTTGACTTCTGTGTTGAACTCACCTCATCAAGAACACCTGCCTGAGTCAAGCTTATTGAATGAATCAAGAACCCATATGCAGTAAGTGCCAACTTTGCAATATTGCTAGCATAACAAAGTCTCACACTTTCTTCTGGATCATCAGGAAGCATGGAAAGCATTGGAAGAATATACTCAGGGAATATCTTTGCATCACTAGGAGGAAATTCTCGAACTAGAGGCAGAATGTCACACAAAGTTTCCAATGCAGCAGCACGTACTATTGCTGCTTGATCTAACAGCATTGCAACCACATATGGTAACACACGTTGTAGCCTATCTTCATCATCAATATATAATGAGGAAGATTTGAGTAAGAGTATAGCCCCTCTCCTCAAATGAGGTAACTTGACATTGCGTATACAAGAGCAAAGCAGAGAAGCAATCAGAACCATACCTTCACATTTCATACTATCTTCAGGTAATGGTAAAAATGGCATACCAAAAGTATCCGACCGACTGTCGTACTCAGACATCAATGAATTCAGGTCATCCATGGTGATCTTTTTCAAAAAGGGATGATCATTTCTTCTAAATGCATTGGAAATGGCTTGAAGAAGTTCACCAGGAGATTGCAGTGTACAATTCATAGGATCCTGAGATAAGGTAGAATTGGGTGCATTGTCAGGCTTTGACTTCACAGTAGAAGAATCATCGCTTTGTTTTACATCCCCAAGCAAGGTATTGATATCACCAAGAAGTTTGCATTGACCATGAACTATACCCTTATTTATTTTGTCTCTGTATTTTGAATCCCTGACTGAGTCCAAGTTTTGTCTCTCAATCATCTCATTTGATGGCTTAACAATCAGGTTATTGCCAGACATGCCCACTCCATTTCCTATTTCCTCACTTGCCCTACTGCTCATCATTTGCTTAAGTATCTCATGGAAAACACTTTGGCACATTACAACCTGCACAAGAGACACGATATCAGCATGGTAGTGAGTAGCAAAGACCACCAAAAATATAAGCAGAGTACTATAGGGTTTTTACCCTCATATCAGACTGAATAGGATTCCAGCAACAGTAAAAGTTATGCAGAAAAGGTGAGAAATAGCTAGGAAAAACAACATCTGTGTAGTTTTGTAGGTAGCCTTCAGCAGAAAGTCGTGCCTCTGGCTCCAACTGAATCATATGAAGTATCATCTTTCGGATTCCAGAATCTGGGATCTACATATTCAGTGCATATCAGTCTTCAAATAAATATATCATATAGATTAAACTGGATTGAGACTGACAGTAATAGATACTTTAACCTTTTCAAGATGTTGGCTAGGATCATATTGTCCTCTACGATAAGCAAGAAGCCCAAACCTTTTTTGCTCCATTGATGTCCTCGGCATTCACCTCATGCTCGTTTCCTACTCA
>JANIMX020000508.1:4512904-4523084 GCA_024582655.2 Erythroxylum kunthianum
GGTATGCTCACCGACGAGGTCATCCGCCTGAGACTGGTGACGCTCTTTACGATTGTAGTTCGGACTCACCCCGGACGAAAGTCGAGCCAACGTCGAGATGGGACAGTTTGTATAATATAAATCTATCGATAGGTGTGCATGCTAATTGAGTCGATTAGTGGCTGCACACACATGTGCTTTGGCATGTCCCAGAAATTAGATTTCTGTTTTTAAATTATATGCCACGATTATTTTTATATATTGTTCATAGGCTAAGCCTGTGTATATTTTGGATGTGATAGACCGGTTGGTTTGCATCCGATCCTATCTTTGATATAGTTATTCCTACTCATGGAGTACATAACGTCTCACCCCTCTCACTTCCCACCATGCATATTAGGTATCAAGTTCAGAGCTCAGAGTAGATCGTGCAGTTTTTGGCAAAAATTTCAGGGAACTTTCACACGTGGGTAACTTATTTTGTACTATGTTGCACTTGTATTAAATGGTGTAATAGCTCATTGGATTGATTTGTAAATATTGGTTTTATATAAATGTATTGAAAGGATTTCAGCTATTAAATTATTTTATTTTAAAAAATGTACAGTTTTTTTCTCAACTGCTAGAGTAAGATACTCTGTAAGCCTTGCATAGTCGGGTTAGGGGTACCGTGAGTATCCTTAGCCCGGGTATGTGGCGTTTGTCACTTGCCCGAGGCGGTTCCGGAGCATGACATAAACTCTTAATTTTAATATCTTCAAATCATCGAACTTTTTATCTTGATAAAAATTTAACCTAAACAATTCTCAAAATGTATCAAAAGAATGTTTTAAAGATTAAGAGGAATTTTTAAAATTAATACCTTAATTCTTTTTGACAATAGAAAAGACTTAAGCAATGAATTAAAAATGTGATATACTTATACATGATGAACTCTAAAGTTTTAAAGCAACCATATATAAAGTATAATGATTGTTATAATTTTATTTATAACTTTACTGTGCTTCATCTTCCTTTATCTTGGTTTTATTCTTCACTTGAAAGAAATTGTTTCCAACTTTTATTTATTGCTTCATGAGATTGATCTTGATTTGTGCATGACTAAAATAGTTTTCATATAAAAAATAATTCTTTTGTCGTACTTATATTTTGTTATCATAAAAAACGTACATTAAAATCTCCCTTGTTAATATTCTATCATTTTTAATAATGAAAAAATATTTTTTGTGATATTAGAAAATCAATAATGAAATTATTATTTAAGTGCATGCAATTTTTCTATATCAAAGCAATATGAACAATTAACTTGCCATAAATATATGCATCGCAAAAATTATTAATAGAGATTTAAATCATTTAGGCATAAATATAATATGATCAATTGTATGAAGATTAAAGTCTCAAAAATTAATAATCTCGCATGTCTAATATTCAACATCAATATCAAATACTCATAATGAAAATCCAAGAAATTAATTGCTCCCTTGAATTTAATATCATTAAATTTCTCCTCCTCTTTGTAAAAATAGAAAAGGAAATTAACTATCTGCAAGAAAAAGGTGAGAGTGAATTACAGTCAATAGCTCATAGAAGCGGTGTATAAGTTAGAGAGCATAGTTTTTAATCCAAAAAGACCTTGAAACAAATATTAAAAACATGCAATAATTCATCAAATATCACTGAAAGGTAAATGTAAGTACCGAAAGAGATCCAAATAAAATAAAACTCTCATCAATAATCCTTAATTCTCTCCTAATTATGAAAATAAAACTTATCCTCACTTATTAGTTTAAAGAACATGTCAACTAATTAATGTAATGTATCAATAAATTCTAAGTCAACATATTACATTAATAAATTATATCTCAATTTCCCTATTTTTCATATGATCTCTAATAAAATGATATTTGTTTTCTATATGCTTGGTTTTAGAATATGAATAGGATTTAAGGAAAATGACACTAATGTTATCATATGTAATATGTATTTTTTGTAAGTTCCATGTTATAGTCTCAAATTTATTGTCTAAGCCAAAAAGTTTATGCACAAAAACTACCACTTCCAGCATGTTTGAATTCTATGATTGATAGTGCAACTGAATTTTATTTCTGAATAGACAATGAAATCAATATGTTGCTTAGGAATGTGCAAGTATCAAATGTTTTCTTCTTATATAAAAGGATACTAACATAATCTACATCAAAATAACTTATTAAATAAAAGACTATATTTTTAGGATACTAAAATCCTAACAATATAAATATCCAAGTATAAATTTAAAAGCTAAAAGATGAGACTTTTTGGATTTGATTGAATTCTAACATATAAACAAGCATTGAATATAATGTCAAGCTTACTGGCAGTAAGATAAAGTAAACTATCAATCATACTGGGTACATTTTAACATCAAATTGCTTCTCTTTTTCATCCTTATTCAACTTAGTTATGATGCTTAGAGGTTTCCCCAATAGCTTTGCTTGAACTATTCTGCAATGTTTAAGTAGTTTTTTAATGTCCTTGGCTTGAATAATGAAGATGTCCTCCTTCATTTGTTTAATTTGAAGTCCAAGAAAGAAGTTACTCTCCAATTATGGTCATCTCAAATTCCTAACTCATATGCTTAGAATATTCTTTAGACATACTTTCATTAGTTGTACTACAGATAATGTCATCAATATAAATTTGAACAATTAAATGTCTTGCTTATCCTTTTTAATGAATAAAATTGTAAGGTTAAGTACTTAACCTATTATACTAAGCTCTAAGAGCTCATCTAAATCATATAATGTCTTGGAGAGTTTATAAATATGGTTAGGTGCATCATGATTTTTAAAACCTAGTGGTTGATTAACATAAACTTCTTTTCTAAATAAAACAATTTAAAAATGCCCTTTTAACATCTTTGAAACAATTTGAAATTCATGTATGATGTAAATATAATCAATATTCTAACTGCCTTTGATCTAACTACCAGTGTAAAAATTTCCTAAAAATATATACCCTCCTCTTAATTATATCCTTTAGCCACTAATCTAGCTTTTATCATATATATTTTCAAAACAAATGTACTTATCCTATCATACCAAGCTTTAAAAGCTTGTTTCGAACTATATAATTCTTTGAAGAGTTTATAAATATAGTTTGGTGCATTATGATTATCAAAACCTAGTGGTTGATTAATATAAATTTCTTATTGAATAAAGCCATTTAAAGATGCTCTTTCAACATCCATTTGAAATAATTTAAAATTCATGTATGATGTAAATGCAAGTGATAGTCTAACTGCTTCTAATTTAACTACTGGTGTAAAATGTTTCTCAAAATACATTTCTTCTTCTTAATTATATTCTTTAACCACTAATATAACTTTGTTTCTTACTATTATACTTGGGTCATATAATTTGTTTCTAAACACCCATTTGGTACCTAATAATTTGGTGGCGTTTTAATTTAGGTACTAAAATCCAAACTTTACTTCTCTCAAATTGATTCAACTCTTTACTTATAGCAATAACCCAACTTCCATCACTAAGGATTTATTTTATAGTCTTATGATCAATTTGAGAAATAAAATCAAAATGTGATATATTTTTAAAATGTGATATAGTAATTATCCCTTATTAAATAAATTTGATTTCAAGTTCTTTTTTATTATCTTCATGATATTACTCTTGATTTTTGCATGACTAAAATAACTTTCATTGAAGTATTGTGAATTCTCATTGCTCCATATTGACTCAAAATCAGGGATTATGATGAATTGGTACATAAGCTGCAAAACAAGATCTTTACATGGAGCTCAAAAATTCTCTCTCGAGCTGGAAGAGGACAACTCATTAATGTTATACTTAATGCTATGAGTTTATACTGGGCTGCTCATATGATCATTCCTGCTCCATCTTAAAAACCATTGATAAGCTGTTGAGCACTTTTTTTGTGGAAAGGAAGTAATACTGGAAATACCAAAGCCTTAATGAAGTGGAAAGATGTATGCATTCCTAATAGCAAAGGAGGACTAGGTATTCACTCACTCAAAAACATCAATATTGTCTCACTAAATATGAGACTATGGAGGTTGATGTCAAACAAGCAATCACTATGGTGTAAGTGGATTAATGAATTCTACATACTTAGCAGGAGTATTTAGGCCATTAATATTGCCCAAATATCATCTTCCACTTTTAAAGCTACACTGAGACTGAGGAACAAATGCAATGATGAGTTCATACCTCTCCCAGGTAATGGGAATAACATTAGCTTCTGGTATGACAACTGGTTGTCTGTTGGTCCACTTATATAATATCAATTAGTTGTACCTCTTCTAGAAAGAATTCCACTACAGTTTATAGTTGCCGAGGCTTTATCCATTAACAACATGATGCTCTCCACTAATGTTTCAAAAAGCTTGTTACATGAAATAGGGATGATTGAATGCACTCCTGAGCAGGATATATACATATGGAAACATAAACACGATGGCAGATTCTCCAACAAAGCTGGTAAGGATAGAGTGTTTTCTCATCTACCTGAAGTACCATGGGCTAAGCATATATGGAGAAACTATATCAACCTCTGAGGAGCTATCATTCTTTGGACCATCTTTAAAGACAAACTCAAAACAAATGATAAGTTGAGTAAGTTTACTAATCTGTCAAACTGGTGTTATCTATGTAAGCAAGATCAAGAATCTGTAGAGCACCTCTTCTTTCAATGCTCATATAGTTCTGACTTATGGGCGAATTTAAGTGGAAGATGTTTGTCTAGCACTAGACTCCAGACATTGGAGTGGGCACAATTACAAAGAATGCAGTTCAGGAATCCCATTGCCAACAAATGTTTCTGGATTGTACTCTCTTCAACAATCACTACTCTTTGGGATGAACGAAATAGAAGAACCTTTCAGGACAAAGTTATATCACAAGAACAACTATACAAGCAGCTACTACTACATATCAGGATGCAAATAAGTATACAAAACTAGAGCTCCAAACACCCTCATTATCTGGAAAGAGAATGAAATCTATAAACAAGACTGAGCACAATTCTCCCTAGATATCTAAGCATATTTTGATTTTTTGGGTACTTCCCTTGTAAAGTACAATGCATTGTACATATTCTCTTGATTGCCTTTCAGGCTTAATCGATTTAATTTTTTCAAAAAAAAAACTTTCACATTGCTTTCATATAAAAATGTTTTGTTTTTCACTTAAATAAATTTGATTTCAACTTCTTTTTTATTGTCATCATGAGATTGCTCTTGATTTGTGTATGACTAAAATAACTTTCTCATTGCTTTTATTTAAAAACAAATCCATTTAGTATTTATGTTTTATTATCATCAAAGTATAGATTGGAACTCCCTTTGGTTCAACATGGTGTTTCTAAAACTCGAAGTTCAACATGGTGTTTCTAAAACTCGAATATCTTCAATCTAGGTTTTTCTAATAAAAAAATTCAACCTATTCAATCAATTAAGAGTTACAAAACCTATTGAAAGATTATTTGATACATGTACAAATTAAAGATCAAACTAGAATTATATGCACCTTAATAATTGATACATGAATAGTAAAAATGTATTGGACATACCTTGTTTTTGAGATTTATAAATTTACCAAATTTAACAACTTGTATGAAAATGACATAATTTTTCTCTTGCCTCTATCACTTTTTAAGTTAGATTATAAATGATGTAAATTTAACTTTCTCTTCTTCTTTTTTTGTGGAAAATTTTTAACTTTCTCTTGCCTCTATCACTTTCTAATTTAGATTATCAATGATATAAATTTAATTTCTTTATAGGTCACTTATATAGGGTTATGTAATGACAAAAGAGACTTCTATCACTTTTTTAAGTTAGAGACTTCTATCGCTTTTTAAGTTAGATTTTAAATGATACGGCTTTATAAGTCAATTATACAGGGTTATGAAATGACAAGAGAGAGTTAACCTTATTAGTTTGATGATGGGACCCTATCATCAAGGTAAATTTTAAAATAAAAGACTCCAATGAAGGGATCAAAGATCATTTAGTAACCTATAATTATTATGAAGTGGCATACTTTTGTATCTTCCCCATAATTTGTTATATTTTGGTATTATGCAAAATTTGTTACATTGCACAGCATTAGGATTTTCTTACGAAATTTTTTAAGTTTAGGGAAGACTATTCTTCGTATTGAATCTGAGTACAAGAAGGCACGGGAGTCCTTAGGCTTTGCTTGTGATAAACGAATGAGCTTAGTGTACATGTTTCTCTTTGAAGGTATCGTCATGTTTCTTTTGGGAATTTTAAACGTTCAATTTTTAAGTATTTGGATCTACGTGTCTTTGAAAAGTCCCATGGACTTCTTAATCAATATTGACAAGAATAGAGAAGTTTAATGTGGGAAAAAGGATATTGCTGGAGGCTGAAGAAGAATAAATTAAAGGTACAATATGGCTTAAATCCATTCAAGAGCAAAGAAAAGAGGAAAGAAAAAGAACAATTCATTGCCCGAAAATGTCACTCCTGTGTGTACGTAGCTGATACACCTATATATGAATCTGGAACAGCAGTCCCCTGACCAAATATTTTTAGTATTAGACATCGATTCTACCACGATCCATCCACAAGCACTCTACCATCTGAGCTTCTCTGGGAAATACTGCATAAAGAAATCCCGTTTCAGATACTGAAAGCTTCAACATCATGTAAATCAATACATACGCCTATACTACGGACCTTATCAATGAGGGACTGATAGTATGGCTTGACTTTTTCAACGTCAACAAGAACCTTGCTTTTGCTGTAGAGGTCGTATTTGCTGCATATCGTTTGTGAAGTTCCAAAGTTTAGTTTTGGATTGATAATTAATGTCATCAACTAGTTAAATACGTGAAATGGACAATCAAAGACAAAAATTAAATAAAGCTTACTTGAATATATGAAGCCATTTCAGATTTTCCTCATCTTCCTTGTTCATCAGGTGCGTATATGTTCCGGCCTTGTGTAAAGCTGGATGATCATAAATGAATAATCAAACTATATATATTTACCCTGAACCTCTAAGTGTATATGCAGAAGATCCAGAGTACTTACGATAGAAGGAGTGATATCGAATAATAAATAATGCGGCTGGTGGTAGAGTTGTACCATTTTCCTTGGCCACCTTCAGGTTATATGGAACGAATTAGCAAACTTAATAACACTACAAACTATTATAATTCACCTTCTTTCCAATAAGATGGGGAAAGATGCTACAATACTGATACATACCATATACATGTAATCGTCGTGTCCCCATGACATTGCTACGTTGTCCAGCCCACATATTTCCTTGTAAATACCATTCTTGGTGTTGTAAGCAGGATTATCGTTGTCCGGATTGTCCCTGAAGTACTGCAATATATAGGATTTTGAACCTTTTTTTAGTCTCAGTTCATCACTTAATTACACCCTATCTAAGATGGCTAGCCAAGGGTTTCAAGCGAAAATTAAGACCTTGTGATGAATATTGCCTTCGTCAAATGCACATCCGACAGGGAAAGTGTCTCCTGCAAAAGGCTATTTTGGTTACAAGTTCTTTCTGGAAATAAAGATACAACCAAAAATATGGATGAGAGACGCTCCACTCACCAACAACAGCCCATTGAGGAAGACCTCCAAACTCAGGAAGAAGGAGAACCTTTCCAAGATCTGCAAGAAATTTTATACTGTTCTGAGCAAGAAAATTTTAATCAGAAACATGGGAGTGAGGATATAAAAGTAGTTACATACCATGAATGAGAGCAGTCAAGTGTAGCCAATCTTCATCTGGATGGTCTTTTCTAATTGCTTCAGCAGACTGAAGCAAATGCTGAATTTGTGGCTCATCCAGATCAGGATCACTGTCATCAACTACACTGTTTAGAAGTTCACAACATTCCCAAATGCTCATAACGGCTTTGTCCAGCTTCTCATATTCTTTACGCATTTTCTGTACCTGCGTTTGCATTACAAGATACATCCACATCAGATCAACGAGAATTCTTATGAGCTGTTGGTTAAGTATTCAAAGGTTTTGCTTACAAAATCATATGACTGGTTAATATGCTGCTGCTTGTAAAATTCTTCAACGCTCTTCTGCCGTTCACTTTCGGCGTTGTAGTCCCTGTAGAAAATTCTCTGTTAGATTTTGCCAATCTGGTACAATAAGGCTCAACTTTTTCTCGTCAATAATCAAGACCTGAATGAGTTGCCAAAAGAATTGATTTCTGGTGCATCAAATCCAGAATTTGAAATGGGTGATGGCACCAAAAATCCGCCGTCCAACACCAACTCCTCGGAATCAACATGGCGTTTCTGTTCCTCGACTCGCGATTCTAAGTAAAAATATTATGGGATCATACAACGATGGACATGCTTTGAAACATATTAAACATTACAAGGCGTCTAAAAAGGGAAGAAAGAGAGACAAAACGTAACGTACCAAGAGCAGGCTGTTGAATGCGGATAGTCATCTTCACTCAAACCAAAAGCACGAGTAGCAGATCAAAATCAAGGAAGAAAAGAAAAGCCCTCGTCAATTGATAGCTGCGCGGTGGTGCAGTTCATTGGTTTAGGAAAGTGTGTATTTATAGTACCGGCCAAAAAGTCCTTCCTTGAGAATTGGAAGATTTGGACACCTCAAAAGAAATATCTAAGTTCGTGTCCTATTTTCTAATTTATTTTTTGTCAATCCATGTTCCTATGAACTACGTACGGTTAGTTTATCCCCAAAGAAGCGGTCCTCAGACTTCAAACATGTGACACAAAAGCTATCCTCTCCTCATAGCTCATGTGTCACACGGCTTCGTTTAGATTTCTTTTTATTTATCCGCAATTTAAAAAAGGATAAGCTTCAATTATGCTGATAGTTTAGGTTTTATCCCAACATTAAATAAATTACTCCTTTTTGGGGGATCAATTCCAATCCAATCATGACCAGATATTTATCTAAAACGTCCGAATAGTTAATCTAAACAGCAACTATCAAACGTACATATTCGTACGGTGCACGATTGCTTTGATTTAAACTTAAGTTTCACCTTTTGCATACAAGGATATGATTCTGAGCAAATTCCTTTGTGCAATCTTTGACCTTTTGCAATCAAGGATAAAATTTGTAGTAAATACAACGTTAAGGACCTGAACTCTGTTTTAGTAGAGTACAGTCTGTATCTGACTCAGCTACGCGTGGATAGCATTATCCAAACGTTTGACGCAGCATCTAGTCAGGACCAGCAAGTACCTAGACTTAATATTTACTTTTACCATTTTAATTGACCTCCAATCAGCTTATAGATAATGCATTTTCTTAATTGGTTAATAAAAATAGACTTATGTCTTTTTGTCAAGAAAATAAGACCTCCAAAATAGGCTTTACTTTTCTTTCAATTTCAGACCAATGGCCAAGCTGGGATGTTATAGATGAAACCAACTACCAACCCATGCTAAAAGAAAGTGTTGCCACGTCAGCTGCAAAAAAAAAAAAACAATACTTGCCCTATTGGCTGCAAGTTGTGGGTGTGATAGGGAGCCAGGTTAGGGAGTTGGGCGGCAGCCGGCAATTAAATATTTTGGAGAAGGAAGCCACCTTGAAACGAGAGATGTGAACTCTCTATTGATGCAAAGCAGTGCGCATTTATTTATTTATATGAACACTTTCTTCAACAAAAACAGCTCATGAATTTGAGCTCAAGTTTTGTGCAATGCATGCCCTAGTCTGTCTGATGGATATCATCTTCTAACGTATTTTCTTAGGAATGGCTTTCATCTAACTAGCTTACCTGTATCCCTGACCAAAAGAAATTCCATAATCATTGAAGATGATAAAGCTTATCACTAATTATAGAATTTTTTTACCATAATTTATTAATTTATTTGGGACTGATAGTGCGTCGTAACGCTAATCAAAATAAAATTATTAGACCTACTACTATAGCAGTGGTGAGTCTAAGTCGATCCCACAGAGAGTGTAATGTAAAGTTATTGAAATGAAATTAATTGGCGTTTAGATTTCACGGGGGTTTTGGTTTTAAAAAGATAAAAATAAAATGAAACTAAATTAATAAAAATAAATTAAAGAAAACATGAGAAAAAAATGATAAAATTGGGAAATTAGCTAGGGATCCGGTTCTTTGGTTCAATCTCGGCCTACACCACAATTAAGCATAATTTATTGATTTGTTGATCTTTTAT
>JANIMX020000508.1:4758757-4769211 GCA_024582655.2 Erythroxylum kunthianum
ATCGATAAGAGTTATATAAGTACCAACTAGACGGTTGGGTACGAATATTCGGCTGTAAGCCGTGATTATTATTTGGTCTCGGTATGACCGATTATTTAGGGCATGACGCCATGTTTTGTTTGGATTTGACTGGTGATTTAAGATTCATTTTAAAGCTTTATATGTCTAGATTCAAATAATCTAACCTTATATCCTTTAGAATTACTTAGAGGAACTTATAATAAAATAAAGACAAAATAGTTCGTTTCTCAGTTATGCAGATTTTATTATACCATTAAACGTGTTTTCTTCTTTGTATTTTAGCATTAAGTGGCTTTAAGTTAGTTAGTACTATAAATGACCATGTAATATTTCATTTTTATTAGAAGAAAGGAAAGGATAAAAGTTTTATTGCAAAATACTCTTATTTCATTATTTTTGTGAGTGTGTAATATTTTATGAGTATCTTCTTCTTTTTTTCCAAAATTAGCAACAATTTGCTATACTGACCAAATCAGACATGCTGATAAATACTCAAGGTAGTTGGAACCTGAACTCAAAGCGAAAGATGGGACTTTCTACCTCTCCTAGAAAAGCTCATGAATGAAAGAAAAAAAGTTATCTTCCAAAGTTTCAAGGACGACAGTCGATGGAATTTCAGGTTCCTGTGGATACAAATTCAGCTAGGAATGGATAATGGTAGCCCTAAAAGCTCTATGGGAGGAGAAGAGGACTAGGAGATTGCATAATTGAATAGAAGCTACGAAACTCCCCAAAGTGATAACTGCAAGCTTGCTGCCATCAACATAAAGTTGGAGGAAGCAGCGAGAGAATAGGCAATGATGAAGTATAGACTACAGATATGTCCGACTTCCTTGAAAGCAAAATCTTCCGAGTTTCCAAATAATATGACAAGATGACATTCTCGTTTACTGAAGGTTTTGATGACTTTTGAAAACTATTTAGGAACACATATTTCCTTGAAAGCAAAATCTTCCGAGTTTCCAAATAAAAAGATTTTTCGATTGACAGCCCTGTAGTATTCTATTTTTAATTGATCACTTAATCATCACGCAAATTGTATTTATAATATCTTTGTTCGACTACAAACTAAGGTAGATCTATACCTTTGGGATGCATATTTTTGCTCTTTGGGTCGTATACATACATTCTAGACAGGTCTGCATTTAGCTACGATTCTTAAAGTTCTGCCTCATGCGATTGCCTTTCAAACAAGTCTTCGATTATCATGAACTTTGGTGTTCTTCATATGCGATCTTCGTTTGAGAGGCCATCTTTTAGATAGGTGCGCGTTTAGACCCAAACTTTGAGTTTGTCTTATGCAATCTTTATTATCGCGACTGCTTTTGATTAATGTTTGCAGTTAACTGCGAACTTTGAATTTATCTTGCGGAGTTTTCATTAGCGCGACCACGTTTTAGCTAAGGTTTGCTATTAGTTGCAAACTTCAGAGCTTTTATGGTAGATATATGATTAGTTGTGAACTTTAGAGTTCGTCTTATGCGATCTTGGTTGACGTGACTGTTTAAGGTCAGTCTATAATTAGTTGCAAATTTTGAAATTCTTTTTATGTGATCTCTGTTAGCGGAAGGACTTCTGAGGTAGGTTTATACTTGTCATAAAGCATAGAAAAAAAATTTGGTTTTCATGAAAGCGTAGTGACTATACAAGAGTTGCCTAGCTTATTGATAGTAGGGCCACAAACATATTTCATTCCATGTTTTGTGTATCTTATCTACATTCAAATAAGCTCACTTGTAGGTTTTGAGTCTTGTCCCTTCTACTTTTGAATGAGCCAGCGCAGTTTAATGCTTAGCTCTGGCATGTGGTGCAAACGCTCTACCTCCTCTAAGTTAATAAATCTCTAAACCCTTCGTTGGATCTCTTTGAAAATGTGTGTCTTGTCCATGTGTAAGTGATGATGATGCCTCCATTAACCTTTTCCTAATGCTATAGCTACTGTAATTATTGGGTTTGAATTAGTATGGCCTACATATTGAACATCTGCATTTAGTGCCTCAGGATTTCGTTCAACGTTTGAATGACCTCATAAAGGGCCACTGAATCTATAGACTTGCATTTGTTGCTTCTAAAGTTCAACTTAAAACTATCCCTCGACTATCTGAATCAGAGACATTCTTACAATATATGTTCTAAAATCAATTCCTTGTTAGAATTAATGTGAATGAGAAGGCTTTACATTTTATGGTATCCATGTTTTGTGCAATTTCCTGAATTTGTGATAGTGTACTAAATGATCTGTAGGATATGATAGGCTATCATATTATTGTAGGGTAAAAAGCTTGAATTTTGATGGAGAATGTTGGATTATTTTTAAAAATCTAGTGGCTTATACAACTTGTTGAGTTGGTTCTAATAAAATGGGTTAAATGTGATAATTATCAGACTTAAAGATATTAGAATTAAAAGAGTTTTTATTTAAAAAAATCCATCCTCTATCTCTTTTTTAAAAATTGTGGTTATAAAAGATAAGAACGAAAAAATCAGAACGTTTACCTTAAAATCTTGATCATCACGTAATCGGGAATAGTAGAAGAGAACAGGGAAAAAATTTATAAAAAAATAACTCTGATATATTAATCTCATATTAGATAGAGATATGATTTTAATAATGTTTATAAGTAAGTGACAACTTTCACCCTATAATTTAACTTATGGAGTTGAGTTAGACCCAAATCTAAATTTTAACATGATATCAAAACCTATTCTAAATTCGTTGGGTCACCCGCAGATATTCAATCCTACAAACTTTACGTTTCAAATGTCCAATTCTTAGCGTGAGAGGGTGTGTTGGAATCTCATATTGGATAAAGATATGGTCTTATGAATATTTATAAGTAAGGGACAATTCTCACCCTAATAAGTTAACTTATAGGATTGAGTTATGATCAAATCTAAATTCTAACAATTACACGTAAACATATACAAATAGTCATAGATAAAAGTAAGTTTTTATTAACATTATTATTTATATGGAGTTAGAATATATGAATTCTTATAATTTAAAATTGATAGTTCTTTTACTCTTTTTTTCAATAGATATCAAAACGAGTAACGATTTGATTCGTTATTTAAATTAATCTAAGACTTGTAATGTTTTTAATAGTGTTTTGGATTTCGAGAACATTTTTTAAAATGTTTATTGTACTTCTACATTATTTTGAGCATGAATGATTTTGTTTACGAATCACCCGGACAGGAAGTTTTCTTATTTCCAATTGTTTAATAAGATAAGGCAAAAAGATTGCATTATGCATATTTCTTCTGTTAAATTATCCTTGTTAATGGAATTATAAAATTGTCTCCAACATAGAAACGTGTCATATCACTTTAATGCTAAAGTTGATATATATATATAGATAAAAGTAGAAATGTCATACCACTTTAATGCCAAGATATATATATATAATAAATTCAATTTTTACAATTTATAAAAATAAAATAAGAATTATTAATTATACGTATTTTTTTATATTTTTATAAAAAAAATGTTTTGTGACTTCAACCAATATATTTTATTTCAAATTAAAAAAGAAGGGCAATTGACTTGATGTGAGCACGAGAGTGCTAGTCTCACATTTTGGAGTTTACTATAAGCATTATCTTTTAAAAGTTTTTTTTCTTTTGTAAGCACTCCATGAAACCATGCACTTCTTGCCACAAAAGCTTACACTAAAGAAAATGTCAACTTCAAGGTCATGCCATTAACCGATTAGGTGTGTGTACTTTTTCTTAAACGATGAGCCTTTTGTATGAGATAACTAAGTCTTTAGCAAAATATTATATTTATGCTTTCTTCGTATCTTGTAAATGTGATAAGTTGATTTTATTATACCGTAATGAAAAATATGAGTAAACTCAAGATGTCAAGTTCGCATTAAAGGCTTCTAATTTACTTTTCAAAAGGAATCAGTTCATGATTTCATGTTCAAAACTTGCCTGGTTAAATATGTTTTTGTATGAAAAGCTTGTTACTTACCAGAATGACCTAGTTTAAAAAGATATTTAAACATTAATTATATTTTTTTAGTTGTTCATGCTTATATGATACTATTAAATGACTTGAAGTTTGAATTGAATAATTGAGATTATTAATGTAACGTTAAAGAGGTCACCCAAAAGTAGACTATTACTTATGATTAATGACATTGAATAGACTTACTGACATACTTAGAGAATGTGATTATATATCCAAAGGTAACATATATGTCAATATAAGTATGATTAATTGTTTACTAAAGCATATTATGTTGTTATTATTGTTGGTTAAAACTAAGTATTCAAGTACCACCTAAAGGTGAACTTAAATACATAAACAAAGTTTATTGTTTGTTTAAATCTACTAAGGTTACTCAAACCATTAATGTGTAAGCTTGTATAATGTTTGCAACTTCTACCAATATATTTGCTTTAGGCATACATTGGTTAAGTTCAACGGATTGAACAATGCAGATTGGTCCAAGCAAATCCAATTTTAGCTGGGTATTATGAATTTGGACCTAGCGATAGTTTCAAATGAAAAGTCTGCAATCATTACTGAGACCAGTACAAAAGTTTACAAGTCCTTTCACGAGACTTGGAGCAATTAAACAGGTTAAACTTGAACCTAAAGCAAATGATGATTGTTGAAAATGTTAAACCATCAATGCCTAAAACGGGCAATGCAAGGAAATTTATGATGAAGATTAAGGAGTACCTCCAATCAGACATAACTGACAAGTCCATTATGGGGAACATGATGGATGAGCTGATGGCCATAAAGTTTGATTAGTCATAGCCTATTCATGATCACGTGACATGCTTTGCAAAATCTAAAAGCAAAGTTGAAATCGATGAGAATGGATGTGAATGAGTCCTTTCTGGTTCAGTTTATCATTAACTCACTTCTTCCCAATTTTGGCTAGTTCCAGGTGAATTACAACACGCTTAAAGAAAAATGAAATTTTCAAGATATTAAAGCCATATTGGTTCAAGAGGAAGGGAGGTTAAAGAAGATGAATGAGTACTATATTCATCTCACGTTTCATGACAGAGCTCGTAGCAGCAAAGTTAAACCGGTAAGAATGATACAAAGACAGACAAAGCATCAATGAAGGTTAGTAATGGTTTTATCCATAAAAAGCAAAGATGCTACTTCTGTAAGAAAGTTGGTCACTTTAAGAAAATTGTCTAAAAAGAAAGGAATTCCTTCTAATCCAAATCATAAATGGAGCTGAAAAAGTTCCTATATATGGGGAACAAAATGAAGACACAAATAGAGAAAATTAGGATATACATATTGATTTTGGACACTATTATCGTCTGGATTTAGAAAAAGTACCTTTATATTCTTGGATGTGCTAATAATCTAGTTTCTTTTGGAAATTTGTTTCAATCTTCATGTTGATTTTGTTGAATCTATGCTAATGGTGAGCATAGTATAGATACTAAACGTAGTGCACATAATAAGTATTCCACTTTTTTTATGACATCAAAGGTTAGGTCATATATCCAAAGATTTGAGGTTAATGAAAAGTGAAATATTACCTCAACTGGATTTTGCTAACTGAGATGTATGTGTGGATTGTACTAAAGGCTTGCAAACCAGGCACATATTGAGCAATTCAACCACAAAAAATAGTCAATTTCTTGAGTTGATACACACTGACATTTGCAATCCTTTTGATATTCCATCTTGGGGCATTGAAAAGTATTTCATCACTTTTATTAACGTCTTCTCACGATATTATTACATATATCTATTATAAGAAAAGTCTCAATTAGTGGACTACCTCAAGGTGTTCATTGATGAGGTAGAAAGGAAGTTAAGTAGGAAAGTAAAAGTTGTAAGGTCTGATATAAATGATGAATATTATAATAAGTTTGAAGAAAGTGGACAATGCTCGGGACCATTTATAAAGTTTCTTAATCATTGGGGCATATGTGTATAGTATATAATGTGTGGTACACCATAACAAAATGATGTAGCTAAAAGGTAAAATCATATTTTTATAGACGTGGTTAGGAGTATGTTAATTACAGCACAGTACCTTTATCCTTGTTAATGCATTCATTAAAGACCATTATATATCTGCTTAACAGGGTTTCTATAAGGCAGTTCTTAAGACTCTTTATAAATTATGGACAAGTAGGATACCCAATTTGAGACAATCTTATGTTTGGGGTTGCTCATTAGAAGTAAGAATATGTAATCCACTTGAAAAGAAACTTGATACAATGATCGTTAGTGGTTACTTTAACGATTATCCTAAAAAATCAAAGGGGTATAGATTTTACTGTCCTAACGACAATACAAGAATAGTTGAGTTTGGTAATACTTGTTTTATTGATCATGGCTAATTTAGTGGGTGTGGGGAACTACAAAAGGTGGATATTTGAGAGATTAGGGTAGAAACTCCTACACCCAGTATTTCCCTTTAGGTTGTTGTTCCTCTTGTTGTATTACAATCACACAACATGTCAAAACAATAAATCATTATTAAAACCTACAAGATAAATTTGTAGGTAATGAACCAACTAATGATGTGCAAGCCACAAATGAGAAAGTGGTAGATGAGCCACAAGAAATAGCATTACAAAGGTCTCTAGGGCAAAAAAAAAAAAAGACTTGCTATTTCAGATGACAATATAGGTTACTCACTTGAACATGAATGTGACTTAAGCATTAATGAGGATCTAGTCTTGTTCAACAAGCCAATTAATGTAGAAATTCTAAAAAGTGGTTCAATGCTACGAAAGAAGAGTTGAAATCAATGGATGACAACAAAGTTTCAGAGCTAGTTGAGTTGCCTAAAGGTTCAAAGTGAGTCTATTATAAATGGGTCTTCAAAACCAAATTAGACTTGAAAGGCAACATCAAAATATACAAGGACAAACTTGTCGCCAAAGATTGTACTAAAAAAGATGGTATTAACTATAAAGAGACCTTTTCTCCAATTTCAAAGAAGGATTCTTTAAGGGTTGTTATGGTTTTGGTGGCTCATTATAATCTAGAGATTCACTGAATGGATGTAAAGAGAACCTTTCTAAATGGTGAGTTGCAAGATGAATTTTTTGTATACCAACTGAAAAGGTTCTCGATCACAAAAAAGGAAAACTTGGTGTGTAAGTTAAAGAAGTTGATATATGGACTTAAACAAGCTTCTGGACAGTAGTATTTTAAGTTTAAGGATACTATAACATCATACGGTTTTATAAAGAATATCGTTAATCAATCTATCTATATGGAGGTTAGTGAGAACGATTTTATTATTTTGGTCCTATATATTGACGATATCTTACTTGTTGTTAATGATGTTGCATTATTGCATGATGTAACGAAGTTTCTCTCCAAAAAAACTTAGAAATGAAAGATAAAAGTGAGACATCCTAAGTGATAGGAATAAGAATATTCCGTAAATAGAACATAAGGACTTTTTTCTCAAAAATGTTATATCAATAAAGTGTTAGAGAGATTAAAAAAATGTATTGCAAGAGTAGTTCCAATTTAGAAAGGGGACAAGTTTAGTGAAATACAATGTTCCAAGAATAATTTGGAATGGAAGGCAATAGAATATATTCCCTATACCTTAGTAGTTGGGAGCTAGATGTATGCTTAGACATACACTTAATTGAATATCAGTTTTGCTATTATAATGTTAGCTTAGACATACACTTAATGGAAATTTGTAAAAAAAAAAGTCTTTAGGTATTTACATGGCACCAAGGATTACATGCTCACGTATAGAAGGTGATATCACCTCAAAATGGTTGGTTACTCGAATTCAGACTATGTTGGATATGTGGACTTAAAGAAATCCACAATCGGTTACACGTTCCTATTGACTAGAGGAACAGTTTCATTAAAGAGTGAAAAATAGTCCATCATTACTAGTTCCACTATAGAGGCTAAATTTGTGGCATGCACCTCCTACTTCTCCAATTAATAATGGACTTGAAATTACGCACCTCCCGATGTTATGATCGCCTAATGCCCTAAATTAATTATCCTTAATCCCTTAGTGAATAATTAACTAGTAACACCGCATTAATTCCTAGATAATCTCTAATTAAATAAATTACCGCAGCTCCCGCATTGATTAATTCATCTAATTAAGAATTCCTAAGAAACCTATATTCACTCCCATGTCTATAGAGATTCTAACAATTTTAATCAATTAGGATCGCAATTGAAATCATAAGAATCACAACTAAAATTAACCACACATCTATCAATCCTAAAACATGACGATAATTATCATCTTAGCAAACTAAGGTTTCACCTAGTCCTACAAATAAAACTAACCTGACATGAAATCAAAAATAAAGTTGCAAGAAATAAAAACGCACAGAAAAGAATTAATAACTAGAATTAAAACTGAATATGGATTGAATAATAAAACTGAATCATGCCGAAAAAAAAATAAAAAAACAAAGTAAAAAAACTTCTGGAATTAAAGAGAATTAAACTATAAATAAACAATAATCCAAATCAAAGATACAGAGGTTCGGTGATTTAAAGAATAAACGAACATAAATACTGTGTATCGTAAATAAACTGAAGGAAAACATGAAAAACTCTTAAGAAAATCCTATGTCTATTGTCTCTAGCGACTTGCACAAAGTACCGAAAGGAAAACTAGATTAATCCATAAAACTAAACTATTTGCGGATAAGATACTGAAGGAAGAAAACAAAAATTATAACTGACTCTGCTAAGAACGAAACAAAAACGAACACTCCCTGTTCTATCGTCTATTCTGAAATAATAAACAAAACCGAATGAAAATTCCTAAAACTAACCTAATGCCCTTCAAGATTAATCCTCTGCTTTGTTTTATAATTAAAAGATGCTATATACGCCGGAAGCTTATGTTGAAAGGTTGTCGGCATACACAACTTGCCAAACAGCCTCATGTGATTTTTTTTCTTCTGCCGCAGAAATTTCACGATTTTTTCTGGACATAATGGAGACATTTTCAGCTTCCGAGTTATTCATGAAAGTTGTAGGCCTGGATGTTAGCTTTCCAACGCAACTTGAATCATCTTAATCCAATGTCTAAATCGTAAGATATGGAGAATTTACTTAGTACTAGTCATGTTGGATCTAACGTCCATATTAAATTTCAATCACATTACGGGGGCCTTTTGAATGGCCAAACCAACTCCAAATTTGATGTATTTGTACTTTATGGAAAGATCATGATTTCTACTTCATTTCATATAAAGACAAGTTTTAAATTTGGACTCTCCAACATCACAAAATATTCACATGAATGCGCAAAGGTCCTACTAGAACTTGTTCTGAAAATCTCCAATTGCTCCAAATTACATGCAATTCCTTCCAATTGATTAACTTTTTGCTTAATTCTCTTCAATACATAAAATGTCAAATAAAATAGAATTAAGTACCAATTCTACATATTTTATTTAATTAATAGCAATTCTAATGTAAATCATGCATTAAAAAGTGTAAAAAATTTAGTCCTTATCAAGAGGTTTAGCATGGAGCAATCCAAGAGAGGATATATTCCTATGACCCATGAGATTGTTGTCTCAAAATCTATGTATCCAAAGACACAATATGAGAGGACACGCATGAGTTTGATGCCATATTCTTTGGCGATAGGATCAATCATGTATGATATGATATTTACATGACCCGATGTATCATATTATCTAAGTGTTACGAGCAGATATCAATCGGACCCTGATGAGGGCCACTGGGTGGTTCTCAAGAATATCCTTAAGTACTTGAGAAGGACTAACAAAGTATTCTTAGTATATGGAAATGGAGACCTTGTAGTGAGTGGGTATACTGATGTCAACTTCTATTCTGACAAGGATGACTTAAAATCTCAATCAGGTTATTTTTCACACTGAATGGTGAAGCAGTCAGTTGGAAGTGTTCCAAACAAGAAACAACTGTTGATTCCACAACCAAAATAGAGTACATTGCAGCTTCTAAAGCAGCAAAGGAAGCAGTTTGGATAAAAAAAATCATGGAATTTGGAGTGGTTCCTAGCATTGTTGGTTCAATACAACTGTAATGTGATAACAATGGAACATTTCCACAAGCAAAGGATCCACAGTCTCATCAGAAATCCATACACGTACTCAAAAGAAACTATTTGATTAAAGAAATCATTGATAGGAATGATGTAAAGGTAGAGAGAGTGCCCCCTGATTAGAATATTGTTAATCCTTTGACTAAGCCACTTCCCCAAAAGAAATATGATTCTCATTTACTCGCCTATGGAATTGAATACAAAGACGATTGTCTTTAGTGCAAGTGGGAGGTTGTTAGAGAAGTATTCTAAAGGCAATCACCTTTAGCACTTATTGTACAAATTCGTTTGGTTAACAAAAGGTATTTTTATTAATTTGATATTCATTTGATATATGAATTGATAGTGATCTTAAATCAATTAATGAAGTCCTTGATACATAACATA
>JANIMX020000509.1:170935-181254 GCA_024582655.2 Erythroxylum kunthianum
GTCGGTGGTTGGGTGAAGACAGGTAGAGAGCAGGGAAAGGGAGCGTTTGCTTTCTTGGAATTGAACGACGGGTCGTGTCCGGCGAACCTACAGGTTATTGTGGACGCGTCCGTGACGGATCTGGGCCCACTTGTGCATACCGGTGCTTGTGTGTCAGTTGATGGCTTGCTGAAGTTGCCGCCCGAGGGCACGAAGCAAAAGATTGAGCTCCGGGTCGAGAAGGTGCTCCATGTTGGACCCATCGACCCGACGAAGTACCCGATTGCCAAAACCAAGCTAAGTCTCGAGTTTCTGAGGGAACATATTCATCTTCGACCTAGAACTAATACGGTAAGATGAGGTCTCGACTTTTAACTTCTATTTGTTTGCTGATTCTTTTTATGTTTCTTAATTTGTTTAATTTTCCCGTATGAAGGTATAAACTAGTTGTTTTTATGGAAATTGTGTAAAACAAAAAATCAAATTCTTCCTTTCCTGGACTTGTTATTGAAGTTATTTATAATCTAGTATGCTTAGTGCAGTGAAAAAAATCCATAAATTACCTCTAAATTTTGTTATCTGACTGGAAGATTTGAAATTCTAAAATTTGGGGGATGGAAGCATAATTAAGTTATCCTTTTCCCTTGTCATTGTTTAAGATTTTGGAAATTGTTTGATAGAACTTTATCGTTTTAGCAGTTTGAGTTGTAAAGTTGATGATTTTTTTTTTGTGAGCTCTCTCTCTCATATACTTGTTGCGGCAAAGTTTCAACTTTTATTTTATTTTTCTTACTATATACCACTGTGCATTCTGTTATGGACTTGTAACTTATTGGTATTTGTGGACGTTCCCAGATTGCTGCAATTGCTAGAATCCGCAATGCACTAGCTTTTGCCACTCATTCCTTCTTTCAGGAGCATGGTTTTCTATATATTCACACGCCTATTATCACAACTAGTGACTGTGAAGGCGCTGGTGAAATGTTTCAAGTTACTACTTTGATCAGTGAAGCTGAAAAGATAAAGAAGGATTTGGTAAAGAATCCTCCCCCATCAGAGGCTGACATAGAAACTGCTAAGCTTCTATTGAAGGAGAAAGGTAATGCTGTTGCCAAACTCAAATCTGCCAAAGCAAGTAAGGATGAAATTAGTGTTGCAGTTACTGAATTAACGAGAGCAAAAGAGCATGTCTCAAAGCTAGGGGAGAGATCTAAACTTAAACCGGGTATCCCCCAAAAAGATGGTGAAATAGATTATGCTCTGGATTTCTTTTCCCGCCAAGCATTTTTGACTGTCTCTGGCCAATTACAAGTTGAAACCTATGCCTGTGCTGTTAGCAGTGTTTATACTTTTGGACCAACTTTTCGAGCAGAAAACTCCCACACTTCAAGACATTTGGCTGAATTTTGGATGGTGGAACCTGAAATTGCATTTGCTGATCTGAAGGTATTTCACTGTATTGATTGTTCATAAACTGGTTGGATGCTGACGCTGTCAAAAGGTCTTGGATACCTGCCTAGAAATTTTTTATCTAATTGTGTTCTTTCATTCATAATATACTTTGGAGTCTTAATGCTCTTATATTGTTCTTGAAGTGTCAAGTGTTATACCTATGTCCAATCATGATGCTGAATATCACGTAATTCACCTGATCAATTTTCTGTTTGTTATATCTGTGGAAAGAGAAGCTGGTGGGGGTCAGTTAGAGAGATCAAATCACAGCTTCTCTCTTAAAAGAAAATTCCTGTTTGGTGTTACAACAACTGAATGTTGTACTATTGATATCTTATTTTCTACTATCATGAGTGGAAAATCTTCTTTTATGTTTTGGTATTCATTAGTTGAATGAGAATCTAGTCTTTTCCAGTGCTTCTCTTCAATGAATGAAATGGACATCTGCAGGATGACATGAACTGCGCTGAGGCATATGTGAAGTATATGTGTAGATGGTTACTTGACAAGTGTTTTGATGATATGGAAATTATGGCTAAGCTTTATGATAAAACCTGCGTCGATCGGCTAAGAATGGTTGCTTCAACTCCGTTTGAGCGTGTTTCATACACAGAGGCAGTGCAACTATTAGAGGAAGCTGTAAAGGCTGGTAAGAAGTTTGAGAATAAAGTTGAGTGGGGAATTGATTTGGCATCTGAGCACGAGAGGTATGCAAATCTTTTTCCTCGGCATTAGGACACAGGATTTGTGACAATATGTGTGTGTTCATAGTGTCTTAATTTGATGAATAATGCAGATACTTAACAGAGGAAAAATTTCAGAAGCCTATGATTGTATACAACTATCCCAAAGGTATAAAGGCTTTCTACATGAAGGTCAATGAAGACAACAAGACAGTGGCTGCTATGGATGTTCTTGTACCTAAGGTAGGCTACAATATAATATATACTTGTTACATATTGCTGTATGATTTATTAGTTTCTCTCTTTCTACCTCCTTGTATCTCTAGAAAGTAGAAACTAGCTTATCTTTTTAAATTTTAGGTGGGGGAGTTGATTGGTGGAAGCCAAAAGGAGGAGCGCTTGGAGGTTATTAAGGAAAGGTATGAGAATTGGGCTCCAGTAGATCTTATCTATGAGCAATTCCATGCACTTAGTGTCTCTTAAATTTAACCATTAAAGCATTAAATATGTATCAAGCTGAGTGCAATTTTTGTTGGGTGTGCGTCTTTGTTGCAGAATTCTTGAGATGGGGCTGCCTCTTGCGCCATATGAGTGGTACCTTGACCTTCGACGCTTTGGGACAGTGAAGCATAGTGGATTCGGCCTAGGCTTTGAGCGAATGATACTTTTTGCCACTGGCATTGAAAACATTAGGGACGTCATTCCATTCCCCAGATACCCAGGAAAGGCAGACCTGTGATTGAATAGGGTTTGACGACATGAGGAGGATCTATTATTCGGCCTTTAATTTTAAGATATAATTGAACTACGCATAGATCTATTTCTGATACAATTTTAAGTTATAAGTTTCTGTTTTGTCGCAAAAGCCATTTCGTTTTTACTCATGTTTGTTGTGATACATCCTGGGATTCTTGGAAAGCTGTGTACATCATATGGTCCTCTCACCCTTTGCCAGAGGAAGTAGTGCAACTGGTTTCAAGCACTAAAGCCATAATGGCAAAATGCCTTATTCTCCGGAGCTTCTCAAAACCTTTTCTTAAGATCGAATAAAACTATTAAAGAGCTGATATAAATTCAGTGAATAAATAATCAGATGTGGAGACTGGAGATGATGATTTTCATCGGTTTCCTAAAATTCGAGTTTCAAGCAGACATTAGTTAATCAAGAAACTTTCAGAGCAAGAAAAGTTCGTTCGATCACTTGAGAAAGCACAACAAGCGCACCATCTGTTATACACGAAGAGCATATTTTCGGATTACAGAACCGAAATAATCATGTGGGTTCCTCTTAATATCTTGGTAGAGACTAGAGAATGTTTGGTGGGATCTTTTCTTCGTCTCCATAGAAGTGAGAAACTCACGTTATATTGCGGTTGAGCTGGCTTATGTCTTTATGAAGATTATTAAAGTACAGTCATAAAAAAAATGAGAACAAAGAGTGGATACACGTGTGCATTCTAAGCCACCTAAAACTTATCATCCAACTTATTATTAGATATAACACGAAATCTAGTAAATATTTAAGTCATCTTTGTTTGAGCTGATAATTGATAGCTGATTGTGAAAAGTTACTTTTAGTAACTTATTGAATCAGGAGCTGTTTGAGGCTTGAACAATTATCAGGAACTGTTTGATGTCTTTTACCAAACAGTTGGTGGTTGATTGGGACTATCAGCTCCTCCTAAACGCTAAAACAAACAGGCTCTTAGTTACCGATGAACAAGTTGCTAATCAATGTAAGCAAATCGCCACATGATTTGAACAAGCTCTTTAATAAATGAATAAGTTGGTGTAATTTTTTATCAACTTTAATAAAAATTATATATCTTTATATCATTAACATCATTAAAAACATATTTTTAATGCATTAACTTCTTAATGAATCAAAGAAATCGAATACAAAAAAATAGTAAAAGAGACTAAGAAAGTCAAGGTAAAATATTTTATTCAAGATAATGAAAGTCTTATCATTCGATCCTGAATTGCATATGTCATATATGATACAGATCTAATACAATCACATATATTTTATATCTTACCAACATAAATGAGAAAATACAGTGCAACAGACTACAATAATACATGTATGATTTGAAGAGTATTATTGTTTTGTTTGTAGGTCTCAATTTCTCTCAACTTTATACTAAAATACAACAAATAAATTTAGTTTCTCTCACGGATACTAAACTGCATTAGAAGAAATTCATATAGGATTAAATACTTATATTCCCCATATCTCATAAATTTATGGATTTCTCGCAATATTTGTATGTGTCTTGGAGATATAAGATCAAAGTAAAAAAATAGTATTCTCATAATACATGAAAAATTCTTCGATATTAGGAGCAAAATATAATGATCTCTAACTAATAGTATCCAAAGACCTTAACAAATCCATATTATATACATGTATATCAAAAATAGTTGGCAAAGTGCTTTAGTCAATGTATTACTTAATAACTCAATCAAAATATGCTCGATTAAGATGTCTCCTTTCTACACTAAATTCTTTGTAATCAAATACTTGACCTATAATACTTAGACCCTGTGATATTCTTATTGTTATTGCTAAATAATATAACAGAAAGATTATCACAATATAACCAAATGGGTCTAACAATTGAATTAACTACAAATAACTTATAAATCAAGTTTCTAAGTCAAATTGCTTGTGAAGCAGTCCTATAACAAGCCATAAACTCTACATGTATAGTTGAGGAAGTCACTAGTATTTGTTTGACAACATTTCATAAGATAGCACAATTTGCTAACATAAAATGTATCATGATGTAAACTTTCGACTATGTGGACATATAGCAAAGTCTAAATATATATAACCAATAAGGTCTAAATTGTGAACCTTTTTGAATGTCAACATATAATCTTTAGTTCCTTTAAGGTATCTCAAAACTCATTTAACTACATTTTAGTGGTCTATACAAAAGTTAACCATATACTTATCTAACAGTCTAACAACGAATGAAATGTCCAGTTTAATGCATACTTGAGCATATATCAGGCTCCTACTGTACTAGAATAAAGGACATTTTTCATGGCCTCTCTTTCAATCTCGTTCTTTAGATACTATGCCAAAGGTAACCTCTCACTATGAGAGATAGATATTGCAACAAGTCTATAATCAGCCATATTAAACCTTTACAATACACGCTCAATGTATGCACTTTGTGAGAGTCCCAATAAGTCTGAGATCTATCCTAGTGAATCTAAATACTTAAGATTAAATATGTCTTACCAAGATCCTTCATATCAAAATTCTTAGCCAAAATTTACTTAACCTCATGTAGCATAGTCAAGTCCTCTGATGCAAGTGAGATATCATCTTCTATAAAAGTAGAAAAATAACCTTACTCCCTTACTTTGCAATATAAGCATATTTTGACCTTATTTTCTATGAAGTCAAATAAGGTAACATCCTCATCAAACTTCAAGTACCGCTACCTGAAAGATTGTTTTAAATCATACATAGATTTCCTCAATTTACAGACCATATAAGTCTTATCTTGGTCTTGAAACCCTTAATGTTGCTCAATATAAACCTCATAAAGGTCTCTATTCAAGAAATTGATATTAATTTCCTTCCAATATATCTTTATATTAAAATGAGTTACTATTACCATGATCACTCTAAATGTATCTTTGGAAGACACAATAGAAAAGGTTACATTAAAATCAATACATTCTCTTTAAGTGAATCCTTTGTTAACTAACTAGACCTTAAACTGTTTAATGATACCTTGGGATACATTTTATTTCAGGTCTTCTTTTTACCTTTTCAAGGAAAATAGAGCAAATTTAGAGAAGAATTGGACCAATATGGATTGATTTTGGAAGAAATGAAGAAGGGTCGTAGAACATGACACCTATATGTCACCGTGTTAAGATCTTGTTCCCTAATGGTTAGTTATGTTTCTCCAATATTAGTTACATACCTTTGTGTTTTACCTTTAATTAAGCAATATGAATCATTCACACCCCTGTGTTAGTCCTATAATGGTGGTATTATATTACGAAAAAGCTACAAATGCAAAAAAGATAACATGTCTAATACATGCTCCTGTGATTGGGGTCGTGTTACTCAATAAAAATTAGGAATTTGAATTATTAAGAATGAGGGAAACGAGAGATAGAGACTTTTTTTTTGCCAGAATAGAGTTTAAAAGAAGAAGATAGTTACTTAGAACCATTTTACATCAAATATTAATAAAAGAAAAGTCAATCTCGGAAGAAAAATAAGAATTCAACAAGCAAAGATTCAAGATTCAAAACTCATGTCAATGATTTCTTATTCTTGTTTTCTAACTTATTTTTATATTGTCATCTCTTATTTTTTTATTTGAATATGAACTAATTGAATTGATGAATCTTTTGATTTAGTTAGTTTTTAGTTTTCTTGAGATTTATTCATGTTTGTATAATTGATTGAACTGAAGAAACGAAAATGGAAGATTCGATTATTTGATTCGTGCATTGAGATTTGAGAGATAAAATGTATACTTAGATCACAAAGTAGATAAAAAGGGTTAAGTGTGAGTTACTAAAGAGAGAAATGCAAGATCTTCCTAGGTTAAGTTAAATTTATCATGAGAATTTACAAATGAATTAATGCATTCTTAGGTTATCTTGATTAAGATATTTCAATTTATTCAATCTAAAGGTATGAGTTATATGTATCCAGAGAGAATATAGTTATAACTTACGAATTCTTAATGGTATAAGAAACAAAAATTTCTCATTAAATCAAGGTAGAATTGAACATAGTAAAGTTCTAAGGAACTCCTTATGTAAATCTAGCTTATTCATAGATTGTTTTATCCTTAATCATTTTTTTGAATTGGCATTTAGATATGTTATTTATGTTTTTCTTCAATCAATCGTAATTGTTATCCTTGAAAATTAACTTTGTCAATAGAGTTCTCAATTGATAGTCCTCGTGGGATCAACTTGAATTCATTACTGCTAGCTGTAAATATACTTTGCACTTATAGTAAAACATACACATCAAGTTTTTGGCGCTGTTATCGGGGACTAGACAATAGTATTGATTGATTTACAAGCTATTTAGACTAGGCTTTTTATTTTGTTTTATATTCACTTATTGAGTTTTCTATATTTTCTCTTTTGTAGTTTACTTCTTATATGCGATAGTCCAACAACCCTGGGAATCTCATCAAAGCAAATCCTAAGATTAAGAGAACATTACATATAAGAAGAAAGGTTCAGAGAAGAATAGAGGACGAAGAAGCAATTATGGCTGCAAAAAATGAGATTCTTAAATGATTTTGTTGTTTTAAGTATTTAAGGCATCAGCTCAAACATCATGAGGCCCAACTTCAAAGCCACTAATTTTATTCCATAATGTAATAAATTTAGTTTGGAGGTTTCCTTTTGAAAATTCAAATATACATTTATTAATGTTTTTGGAATATTGTGATGTACTAAAGCTCAATGGTATTTCTCCTAATGCCATTAAGACAAGTTTGTTTCCCTTTTCACTAAGAGTTAAGGTGATAGTGTAGTTATAGCCTAATGGTAGAATCCATCATCATATGGGATCAATTGTCCAATCATTCTTAGTTAAATACTTTCCCCTAGGAAAGATTGCTCAAATCAGAACCAGATCACTACTTTTTTGTTTTTTAAAGCAAGTAATTATATGAGGCTTAGAAAAGGTATAAAGAGTTATTGAAGTCATGCCTTCATTATAGGCTAGAGAAATGACTAATTGTCAAGACTTTTTATAATGAGATAACTTACAACACTAAAATCTCCAAAAATGTTATTGCTAGTGCTCTTATAAACAAACTATAGATAAAACACATAATTTGATCGAGGGCATGACTCAAAATCATTACTAATGGTCGACTGAAAGAGTCATCTTAAAAAAGGTTCTAGGTAAGTATGACTTTGAAGCCTTGAATCTCTGGCTACAAAAGTTGATGCTTTATTTCAAAAGTTTAATCATATAATGGTTAACTCTGTTGGTATATCTAACATTTCTTGTAATATTTATGAATCCTTAGAACATTTAACTACAGACTATTAATTAGGGAACTCATTTTTCTATGACCTTTATGTTGAGCATATTAACTTTGTCAATAATCTCAACCAGAAGAATGACCCATTTTCCAATACCTATAACCCTGGTTGGAGAAACCACCAAAATCTTTCCTATAGAAATAGGTTCAATTCTATCCTCAAAATAATAGATAGTCCCCTGGTTTTCAATCAAGATCCTTCCACCCCCTCCTTAAAGTCAAACTTACAGTCGCTCTTAAAGAACCTTTTATAAATCTAAGCTAAACATAATGAGGAGTTTAAGGAGGCAATTAGGCAACCTAGTTCTAAGGTTGATTTATTGTCAACCTATACCAAACTGCTAGAAGCTCAAATTGTCCAACAAGCCAACACCTCTATTAAAATTTTTTATTTATAAAAGTAGGTATGCAAAAGCATCACAATAGAGAAAGACACCACAACGAAGTTGGCACCCCAAACCCTACCCATCATCTACAACACACCTTAATATTATTGAAAAAGAAAGGACAATACATAAAAATGAGGGGACATAAACCAAACCCATTAGGAAATCAACAAAACTTGTAATTAGGCAAAACAAACATATTTTTAAAAAAGTTAACCATAACAAAGTCTGGGACTACGTCCCTTAAGACTGAGCCAGGAATGCTGATGGATTCCTTATAAGGTAGTATCTAAAACTCCTTTTGAGTTATGAACTGGAAGAACCCTAATATCAGGCATCTGTATATTTGAGGTTGTCCAGTAGAAACACAAGTTTATAATCCACAAGAAAAGAAATTAGATTCTCTAATAGTCAGTGGTTACTTTATTAGTTCCCAGAGAAATCTAAAGAGTATAGGTTTTACTGTCTAAACCACAGTCTAAAAATTGTTGAAACAACTAATGCCAAGTTTATTGAAAATGGTGAAGTTACTGGGAGTACTAGAAAACATGTAATAAATATTAGTAAAATAAAGGTTGATATTCCATGACTCAAAAATGTTTTAGTATCCACATCTATACCAAATGTTGGCTCAATATTTGAATAACAAAATAATTATGGACAAGATTTGAATAAAATAGCTCCCCATAAAAAGCTAACTTACAACCAATTAATTTAAATAAATTGTAGGGATTTAATGGTGCATGCATCACATGCATGCAAGGCAGCAGAAGCAAGAAATTTAAAAAATTTCCAAACCAATAAATCACCAAAATCACAGAATCAACATGCATGTGTAAAATGATAACTAAAACATTAATAAGAGTAACATTTACCTTGTGATTTCTCCTCCAACTTTGAGTCTTCTCCTTAGTTGGGTTGTCACAAACCACAACTCCTTCTCAGCAGTACAAAACCACACAAGTATTAAAGAAAAAAAATGTGTAGAGATTGATCTTAGAGCATCAATAAGGTACAAGACCTTGCAACACTATAAATTGAGAGATTAATGTTGATTATGTTACATGCAACATGATCAAGAAACAATTACTTGACATGCATGAATAAAGATCAACTTTTCAACTCTCAAATATGTACAGAACCATTCTATTCTCTACTATTTTTGTGTATTACGAATTGAGAGAAAACTTGGAAGAAGACTCTCATGAACAAGCTGAAAATGAACATTATATATGTTCTTCGTGTTCTGACGCGCCCAGGCGACATGCCCAAATGGGCGTGTAGTCTTTTAATCCGACACGCCCAGATGGACGTGCCCTATGGGCATGTCTTTGCAACTGGACACGACTAGCAGACACGCCCAGTATATTCTGGGTGTGTCCGAACATATATTGATCACTCCTTTAGCTTTATTTCGTAAAATCATTTGAATTCTTTCAAAACTTTTACGTGTCTTATCTTTAGGTTCTCGATTATCCAATTAGTTAGACTAATTCTTAATCCGATCATATCATGTGCGTTCCTCAATGACACATTATGATCAAAATTTACTGGAGAGAAATTGGATTGACATTCGAACGCTTTGATAATCAATATTCTAATTTACGAAACTTTCCATAGATAATTTCCGTACAATTCGTCCTTTCACCATTCTATCACCCCACTCGGTTCAGAGTATGAACTTTATGTCAACTCCCACTAGACATGGAGATCTAGACCAAGTGATATTGGTATTCATCCCGGGATCTCATTACTCTATATGT
>JANIMX020000509.1:584740-603599 GCA_024582655.2 Erythroxylum kunthianum
GTCCCCCTGACTCACCTCAAAGGAGGGTCTGCACTCCTGAAAATCCACGAATCGCGGTCCACGCTCCGAATCCAAGCCCACACAGCTTGCCTACAGTCCAGGCAGTCAACAGGTCAACTATGAGTCAAACGGGCCAAAAATTAGGGTTTTAGCCCAACTCTGGTGGGCTACACGCCCGGCGACACGCCCAGCCTGGGCGTGTCCGGAGGGCGTGTCGGCCCATAAGTGGGCACGCCCACCGACACGCCCACCTGGGCGTGTTGGGCTGGCCGTGTCAGCACGGTCGGACACGCCCAGACAGACACGGCCACGCGGGCGTGTCCGTGGGCGTGTCCGGCGGGGAAACGCTGCCAAGCGATTTCCGACCGGCCAGCTCCCACACAAGTCCATTTCTCTTCGTTTTTCCTTCTATCATGCATAACTCAACCAAATACACAACAATAAACCAACTCAAAGCTCCAAAAATCAACAAAAGAGGGATCGGGAAATTTACCTTAACTTCCGATTCAGATCTACCTCAAACCGACGCCAATCTCACAAAACCGACTTCGTGGTTGTGTTCATTGGCCCTCAATCTATCAAATGAGCTAGTTGTATCGTTGTTTTCTCTCCCAAAATTTTTACCTCCCACTCTCTCTCCTCTCGCCGGCGACCAGCTCTTTTATACGTGGAAGACGACTCGACACGCCCAGAGACACGCCCACCTGGGCGTGCCCGACGTGCTACACGCCCAAGCCTTCTGGGCGTGTCAGGCTATTTTCAACCCCTTTTTAACTTGTTTTCAGCACTTTTCAATCCCGAAATCATTCCAATTAAATTCTAGTTTATTACACACCTTCAAAACAACTTTAGGGCCAAACACAACTTGAAAAGTACTGAATCTTTATTTACCAGTCTATTTCTCATACATCAAAAGGGACATAAAAGTCCGGTGTTACATACTCCTATTGAGAGATGGAGTTTTATGAGGTCCAGCCAAATCAGTATGTATCAATTGCAGCTTTTCAATAGCTCTCCAAGATGCTTGTTTGAAGGGAAGTCTTGATTGCTTTCCTTGTTGATAGGCTTTACAATATGGAATTTCATATTCAAGGTAAGGGAGACCTTGAACCAATTTCTTTCTCTACATATTCAACACTGTTGCATGATGAAAATGACTTACCCTCTTATGCCAAATCTCTGTGTTGTTCATCGTAACCGAATAAGTTGCTTGCTCCTCCTCTATTGGATCAAGATAGAAGCTCTTACCTCTCATTTTTATTTTGAAAACTTCTTTGTCATTAGCATCCTTGATTAAGCATTGCTTATTTTCAAAAAAGACTTTAAATCCCTTTTCAACCAACTGACCCACACTTAACAGACTTTGATCAATATTAAGTACATATAAAACATCATAAATTAATTTTGTACCTGAGCAGCTTTCAATGGCTATAATTCCCTTTCCCTCGACATTGATGTGTTCACTATTTCCAATTATGACTTTCAAAACCTTAGATCTATCCAGCTCTTTGAAAAGCTCTTGATAATAGGTCATATGACTGGTACAACCACTATCCACAAGCCAACATTCACTTGAGGTACTACTCGTAAAACAGTTTGCCATAAACAGTTGCTTTTCCTTTTACTGATCTGCAACTTGGGCCTCATTCTTTTGCTGAAAATTTATTTTGCAAATTTTCTCATGATGACCGAGCTTCTTGCACTTCTCACATTTGACATCAAGTCTTCTCAACATTTGAAAAGAGGGTGGCCTTTTTTCCGCATTGTTTGCAAGGAGGAAATGATTTTTTTCTTCATTATTGTTGCTCGTGTTTGTGGCTACTTCTTTTGTTTTGTATTTCCTCTTGCCTTTTTCTCCTTGGTTTTTTTTTATGCAATTTAGCTTGTATGCTCCTTCTACAAAACCTTCTTCTCTCATCATTCTTATTTGTTCTTGAGCCTGCAAGGCATTTAAAAGCTCTGCCAACGTAATTTTTGACAGATCTTTAGTATTTTACAAGGAAGAAATAGTAGCGTCAAATTTTTCTGGAACTGTCACAAGTATTTTTTTTGAACAATTCTGGAACCAGAAAAATCAGAACCAAGTAACCTTATTTTGTTTGCAATCTCAAGCAATCTATCAGAGTACTCATTCACTTTCTCAGAATCCTTCATCTTCTGAAGCTCAAACTCTCTGATTAGATTTAGAATCTGCATTTCCTTAATTCTCTCATCTACTTCATACTCCTTCTTTAGGAAATTCCAAACTTCAAAAGTTGATTTTATTGTTATGATTATGACAAAGATTTATGGGGAAACTGCAACAAATAACGCAACCCTTGCTTTCAACTTTTTTGTTTTCTTCTCTTTATGATTCTTGATCTGCGCCATGTTTGGATTCTCTGGTAATGGAGGAACTTCAATGTCCTCCTCCACAGCTTCTCAAAGATCATTTGCCTCCATCGTTACAGCCCAGACATGATAACCTTCACCATTAAAGACAGGCGGTGCTAGTGCAGTGAAAGGAGTTTCTGAATCCATAGAAGAAGAAAACAAAGAAACAAAAAAGATTCTCACTCACGGGTCCCTCAATAAGAGGGCTTTGATACCAATTTGTTGGAGTTTATTTTCTTTAAAGAGATGAGTCAGAAGGAACAATAAAGATTTTATGCGTAAAAGTCACTCAACTTTTATTTATCTGACAATGTATTTAAATACAACAGAAAAATGATAATAGAGGAAATGAAAAACAAGACACTACATAGATCTATGCATCCCTAAACATTAGCAACTATTATTGACCAAGTCAATTTGAAACTGTCAAACAATTAAAAAAATAAGTAGAAATTGTTAAATATAACAACATTTCAAATCCAAAATTCGTTTTTAGCCATTTTTTGGTAAAAAAATGTTTACAGCCGCTCAAATAAACTTATTACACTTATACTCAATTTTCATGTAAAATGCCTAAACTACCTTTAAAATAAAAAATTAAAAATTAAAGAGCCCATATTGCTTTTATGCTCATTTACGATTACATTTGTCTTCCACCATTAACGTCTCCTTCCATTCCACAACGTCTCCTTTACCATTTTTTCCTTCCTACATTCAAAGTTTTTGCATCTTGGGTCAAGCTTCTACATCAATTGCACGTAGGACCTCCATTTAAGTTTCTTCATCCATTATTCATTCATTGCAACGGTACGCTCCAAATGATAAGAAACCTTGTATGATGAAACGAAGAAGACGATTTTGAGTTTCGTTGGGGATGACCTAATGAAACCCGATTTCGGGTTTAATCTAATCAAAGAAGACGATTTATGGGGATGACCTAATGAAACTCAATGAGATTAAACCCGATTTCGAGTTTTATCTGAACGAAGAAGACGATTTCTGGGGATGACCCAATGAAACCCGATAAGATTAAACTCGATTTCGATTTTAATCTGAACGAAAAAGATGATTTCTGGGGATGACCCAATGAAACCCGATGATATTAAATCCGATAATATTAAACCCGATTCCGGGTTTAATCTGAATGAAGAAGACAATTTCTGGGGATGACTCAATGAAACCCGATGAGATTAAACCCGATTCTGGGTTTAATCTGAATGAAGAAGACGATTTCTGAAGATGACCCAATGAAATCCGATGAGATTAAACTCGATTCCGGGTTTAATTTGAACGAAGAAGACGATTTATGAGAATGACCCAATGAAACCTAATGAGATTAAACCCGATTTCGAGTTTAATCTAAACGAAGAAGACGATTTCTGAGAATGACCCAATGAAACCCAATTCTGGGTTTAATCTGAACAAAGAAGACAATTTTTGGGAATGACCCAATGAAACTCGATGAGATTAAGCCCGATTCCAAGTTTAATCTGAATGAAAAAGACAATTTTAGGTTTCATTGGGAATGACCCAATAAAACCTGATAAAATTAAACCCAATTCCGGGTTTAATCGAACGATTAAATCCGATTTTTCAATTTTTTATTTTAAGAATAATTTAAGCATCTTACATGAAAATTGAGTATAAGTGTAATAAATTTGTTTGAACAGCTGTAAATATTTTTTTTTATCAAAATATGGTTAAAAATAAATGAATTCGTCCCAAAAAATAAAGTTTCAGACTAATGTTGCGGCAGCATAACTTCAACATATATATTAATGTTGCGGCAGCATAACTTCAACATATATATATGCTACCTATTACGTACGTTGAATACAGATACACAACATCTCAAACAGTTTCAATTAAAAATTGTTGACAGGAAGTATATTTTATTCTTCATTCTGCAAAGCAACAACAACAACAGACAGTTAATGCCAAAACTCAGACAACACGCCTGCAGATTGTGATCCCGTCACCTAATGGAGCATGAGAAATTTGGACACGCGAATCAGCTGCAAGCTTTTTGTTAAGTTGGAGTGTAAGCTCTCTACCCTCTTTCATACCCTCTGGAGTATACTCCTCCGGCATAGCCACAGTGCCTCCCCACAGTGTGTTATCATATACAACTATCCCACCAACCTTCAGTAGTTTCATCAACCTCTCATGGTAGTTCCAGTAGTTCACTTTGTCAGCATCAACAAAAGCAAAGTCATAACTGCCTTCATTTCCAGTCTGCAGCTCCAACCATTATAAATGAATCTCAAGTGATAGAAGATGTATTATGAGAAAGTTTGAAACATGAAATGCTCACATCTTTTAGTAGCTCGTCAAGAACTGGTAGAGCCTCTGATTCAATAAAGTTTATTTTGTGCTCAACACCAGCTTTCTTTATAATGGGCAATCCTATCTCGTAAGTCTCAAGATTCACGTCTATGGCAGTAATCTGCAAGAAAATTTCTCGTCTTTAAGATAATTAAGAAAAGGTATAGCAAACTGTTGATCTGTCAAATAACATGAATGGATATCACCTTGCCGTCCTCAGGGATTGAGAGAGCAGTAAGGAGAAGAGAATAACCAGTGAAAACACCAATCTCAATAGTGTTCTTCGCGTTCACTAGATTCAAGAGCATAGCCATCAATTGAGCTGCATCTGGTGCAGTGGCCATCGTAGCTCTGCATACTCAATGATATAAATTCATCAAATTAAGCCTTTTGGCAATTGATGAACATGCAAAACACTTCAAACTCACATAGTCAATGTTTTTCATTCTATAAATTTGGTTCAATTAATATGGGTTTCCTTCAATTGATTTTTCTTAAAAAACACATTTACCAATTATTTCAATTTATTTCACATATTTGTCTGTTGACTACCTCGGCATTCTGCAACTTAGTATCAGTAGGAAATCCAAAACATTCACAAGCAAGACTCTTTTGTTTCAAGATTACAGACTTGAATTTGAGTGGCTATTACTACTTCTCTACCAAAGAAGAATCACCATTATTTGATGATATGGAGAAGGAATACCTCGGGTGGCCGGCAGTAGCACTCCTGAGCTCTCTGAGAGGCTCTGGCTCACGTGGCAGGACGCTAGTTTCCAGGATATACTACGTGTGCAACAAAAACATTTTACCAAAATTTACATAAAAAGAACTGGAACAAGAGACAGTACTTGTCCGGACCAACCAGAAGAACATGAGCAGAAGACGAAACATGAAACAGTTGACACCAGTACCTGATACAATGTTTGACTCTCTAATAACCCCACCTTCGACACAGGTACAGCCCTTTTGACTTCGTTTTCCATTTTCCTGAATCTGATTCACACTCCAGATATGCAATTCAATATACCATGTCAAAACTGAACAGCAATCCCAATACCTTTTTAAAAGTTCCAAGTTCACGAGATTAAAGAATAAAACAAGGGTCTTCTTCTAGAACTCATTATTAAAGCCACAAACTTGAAAAAGCTATTGCCAACACAAAGACGGAATGACGTGACAACAAAAGAAGGGCATATAATAGGAACGTGACATCAAATGGCCAATAAAAGGAGACTTACCCGGATCGGAATTCGGGTGACTGAGAAAGCGAGGAATTAGCCTAACGCTGTATAATTCTGGATCCGACTCGCAATTGAAGATGAATAGCTGAATATGGACGATGGTTCTTACGGCCGACTTTTTCCTCCTTTTCTTAATGGCTTTGATCAAGCTGTAATCTTTAGGTTACGGATCATTGAGATTTATAATTTATTGACCTTTTCTTGAAAAACCATAATGCAAATATTTTGAAGTACTTAATGTTTGTCAATATTCTGTTAGAAAGGAAGCAACTTAATAGTTGTAACTGACAGAATCTTAAAATCTTCCGGACCAAGTATATTGAACTGATGTCAATATCTTTAATGCAATTGCAACAAGTTCTGTTAATCATGTTCAATTTCATCAATTCACTGATACCGAATGACCTTAACAAAGCTTAGTGCAGTCCAATTATTCCTTAAACATAAATCATTTAAGTGAAAATTTAGGAAATGCGTCTACAGACGGTGAGACCGTCACCGAGAGGAGCAAGTGACATTTGAACACGTGAATCAGCTGCAATCCTCTGGTTAAATTCTATGGTGGAGAGCCTCGTTGACATGATTGACTCAGGAACATCCTCTTGAGGCCAGGCAACAGTGCCAAACCACAGTGTATTATCATATACAATTATCCCTCCAACCTTAACCAGCCTTATTAACCTTTCATGGTACTCCAAGTAGCTTCCCTTGTCTGCATCTACAAAGGCAAAGTCAAAGCTCCCTCCCTCAACTTCCTGCAATATATATCAGAAGACTACAGAAATAATTATTCCAACTAGTAGTGTAGTAGTACTGAGGTCATTGTCTGAATTCGAGGTTAAGGTTTCGGTTTTAGAACTTCCCCGTGTCTTAAGTCTGCATGAGTGTGCATGTGAATATAAAAGAAGAGGAAATGGTTTTTCAGGGGGTATCTTACATTTTGTAGGAGTTCATCGAGAACTGGTTGAGCAGGAGAGTGGATGAAGTTGATTTTGTGTTCAACTCCAGCTTTTCTTATTATTGGCAATCCTATTTCATAAGTTTCGCGAACAGTATCTATCGCTGTAATCTGTGTACCACCAACTCATATGAATGAACTCTAGTTTTGGTTGATTCAACAATATGTATGTATTGTATTAAATCAATTGGTATGAAGAAGAAAAGACCTTGCCGTCGTCAGGAATTGCAAGTGCGGTAAGGAGAAGAGAGTATCCAGTGTATACTCCAATTTCGATTGTCTTCTTTGCGTTTATTAGCTTCAAAAGCAATGCCATCAATTGACCTGAATCTGGGGATGTACCAAAAAAAGCCCTGCATCATAAATTTACAGAACTTGTTAAAGGGTTTTGATAATCCGATTCTTTCATCTGATGAAGCGTGCACAGCAACTTGAAACATGAGTATATATCATCTTTATAAATGTACGTGTAGGACGTATCCTCAGAAGAGTGAAGTAGTGCCTTGTATACTTCGCAATGAGTTTTGGTACATAAAATAGGCTCTTAAAACATGAGATATTATTACATTCCGGTGATTATGGAATATTCTTATAAACCTTAGGTGATAAAAAAGCATTAGAAATAGACTCGTTGAAAAGAAGATTATATACTAAAAAGAAAAAAGAGAAGAGCTCTGGTTACGTGGGGTGACTAGCAGTGACATGTCTGAGCTCCTTCAGGAGCTTTGGTTCCCGTGGATAAACACTAGTCTCCATTATGTACTGCAACCATGCCCACATCAATATGGCATTAGTAACCATAGTGGGATTGAGTAATGGAAAAACAAAAATGGTAGAACCATGAAAAGCACCTGCTTCAATTCCTTACTCTGCAATATGGTTGTATGACGATTTAAGTCTCTGCCGCTAGTTTTTTCCATTGCTGTCTAAAATAATTTTTTTTATAAATTAATACAAAATATATTAAAAATATTCACAATATATAGGTGCGTGCACATGTTTACATATAATGTTATAAATTACACACGTTTACATATGGGAAAATTTGAGCCACTACAAGAAACAAATAAAGGGAAGAAAACCGAAGGGACAATATTATGAACAGCCTACTCGTATAAAGGGAAGAGCTCTGGTTTCTCTACCAAACGTTGGCAAGACTTTCAAAGATGTAATTAATGCTTTGGTTACAGAAGCCTGAACTAATTAGAACTCCTTAGTGGTCCATTATATAACTAGCTAGCTAGCTGGTGTGGCTTCACAAGCTTTTTGTTTACCTTTGATACCACCTGTATATTAGCATATTTTGCAGCTTTCATTCGATTCTCATTTCTCAACGAACTTTGCGTTTAGTTACCTTATGAATCGAACAAAATTCTCTACTTAAATTTTCTGTTTATATTTTTTTGGTCCTGATTGCTAATAAAACGGCTCGAGAGCTTATCACAATCTTTAATGCAAGTCCACAAATATACAGTAAGTAATAATAAAACAAGATAATGTTTTCGACTGTATAAAGAAACGGGTACATTTGAAAATTTAACGCTGAACTGTAACAGTTTCCGTGACAATGACTCAGATTCAGGACTTAAAATCTCTGAGCACTTAATCTCTATAACGGATCAATGAGCTTCTAGCTTAATGGTACTGATCCCAATCCCTCAACTCTCTGAACTAGAGTTCAGAATCCCCTGTAAAACCAAGAAAATCTCCTATCACATGACCACTTAGAAGAGACAAAATTTTCCTTCTTCAAGATGTCCATCTGATGTATAGAAAAGGAAATTTTATTATCCATAACCCAAGCTCAATTCATTTTAGCAACTTATAAACTCTGTAAATATATATGAAAACTATACAGCCGTGCTCAAGAACGTGGATACATATTACCTTTGATCACTATAATGAGCACGGCACTAACAGATGAAACAGAATCTATCACCAGCCAAGAGATCTATGGTATAGTTTCATTTTCTTATTCCACTGTTCGTCAGGATTCCTATAAAGACGTGAAAGAATAATAAACAAAAGAATTGTATAATGCTTTCCTTCTGTACTATCTTTATTTCCTACTCTGCCGGAGGGACAATCAATGTTATAAAAACCAATACATATAGGATTCAGCCAACCCCAGGAGAACAGTTATTTTTTATTGGATCTAGACAACCAGAAAAACAAATGCAGCATCCAAGTACATATAGGATTCAGCCAACCCCAGGAGAACAGTTAATCCCTGTCTCCGAGGCAACAGCAAATCATGCACAAGACAAGCTACTATCAATTATTTTCACCGTGTTACTTCACTATGGGGATGAATCTTGTTCAACTATATATATAAAGATAACAGAGAATAAATATTTTTAAGTACCCTATATAACGTAAGCAAGCAATTTAGATCTGCATCCAGAAGATTGTACGATAACAACTGCTCTTCGCTATATTTTGACCAACCGACGAGGTTAACCAATATGTTATTCTTCTACACGATTGCAATCAAAACTTAAACGTGGAGGTCTTGTCAATACAAAAGAGGAGTAAGAACAACAAAGAAGCTTGAAGTGTCATAACTCATCCGTAGAAATTGACCTTCAGAAAAGATAACAAACAACAGCAATGTCCTAAGCTGCTTTAAATGTAGGATTATTGGGACTATACTGATTTCTCAGCTTCAAAATTTTTGCAGGAAAACAAATTGCATGTTTTCGCCATTAAATCACGCAAGTGACAACAGAAGAGTACATATTCAACTCCATGCAAGATATTCTACGCACATAACTGTCTCAGGGATAGTAACCGGTAATAGTGAATCCCCTTCCCATGATTTCACCAGCACAAAACCAAGCAAAGCACTCCAGACCAAACAAAGCTGCAATGCCAGCATCCTCAACCTTCAGTTCCTGCCTCCTCCTCCACAAGCTCTTCACATTATCAAGCTCCTTCCAGAATGACTCATAACGATTTGGGATACTGTGCAAACAAATAACAAAAGAGGAATGTCAAATAAATAGCAAATAAATGAAAATTTTCAAGGTATATAATCCTACAGATGCGTTGAATAGATATCATCTAGATTATATATGCTTGCAAACTGTAAGTTTGGAACTTATAGAATCTCGAGCAAAGGGAAGTTGGTGAGGAAAATGCCAATTTTGTTCAAATTCTTAAACACCACGATTAACTACACATGTAATTACATAAAAAGAGTTGAAACATTAAACTCACAAAAAAAAAGGTCCCAAGCATCAAATACTTCCCAAAATAACAATGGAAACCGATGCAAAAGGATGGCTGAAGACAAAGGATGATCTGCATTGATGGAAAAAGAATCCATCAAGAAAGTTATGTCGAGACACAAGTTTTCCTCTGAAATCACTATCAAAGCTGGTTACTTTATGAAATTTCCGTTCAGTGATTCGCGAATTTTTTTTCCCTCAAACATCTTAAAGAAGCATCATAGCTAAATCAATTCATCCAATTGACTTTGGGGCCCACTCTAGATGATTTCCTCTTTGATATTCTTGTATTTTTTGCTTCAAAAATAAAATTCAGACTATTTTGCCATAGGGCCATGACATTTGCTACCTGAGAGTAGGGTCCAAATCTTAACTAGACTTCCATGGTTTTAATAGTGTTGATGAAGGTCCTCCTTGGTACATTTATAATCCAGATCCTCATTATTATACTAGAATGTATCATGATGTTTAAGGCATCTACATATATTAAGGTTATTGAGCTTCCAATGGCAATTCTTTCTTGTTCATCTAAGGAGGAATTTATCTCATTTTAACCCATAAGTAAGAATATCCACAGCAATCGCCTCTAAGTAGGTGCAAACAACAGGCTCAATCATATTAGAGGGGGAAGTACAGGAATTCAAACAATGCCAATCAACAAAGTAAATAAGAAGCCCTTGTTCTAATCTCCAACAACAATTTAGAAAATCAGTAGCCAGGCCTGCTAGGACTTACCAACTTAGTAGTTGACTCTACACAAAATCTGACCAAATACAACCCAAAACAGCAAGATGAAAAGATTAAGTTGAACACCTCAAGCTTGAAAATTTTCAATCCTAGAAAAGGCATTTAATTAACCAGCTCGCAAAGTGATAGAATCTCACGTGACACATAGGTAATCCATCACTTGAGGAGTACAACCTAGCATCTTACAAATCAAGTATGCCTATGATGTTATTGAGAGAGTAAAAGTAATATTGCGTGAGAGTCATGAAAACCATTTGTCAATAAAATCAAATACCAAGATGACAATGGTAGAGAAAGTAAGACCTAGCCAGACGAGTGTAAAACAATTGCTTTGCCAATAGGTTGCATTTCTCCACGGTGGCTGGCTCCTGAATGTATTGCTTGTTCTGCTCCAACAACTGCTTATAGTAAACAGTTCCATGCTTGGCCGCAAACTGAGATGCTTGACACGCCTTTGACTGCAGTTGCTGCAACTTGGTCGCCATGGTTACACCAAATTAGCCTAAATCCAATCATAAACCAAAAATGATAATTCAATAAACCATACATTTTGCAGCAAAACTATAATTCATCTAAACCTTAAACCCAAACGTTGAACCGATACAAAACAAATACACATGGGTCTAAATTGCATAAAACGATCAACCGTACTTATAGTTATATATAAGAATCAGAGATTACTGGCCAAATCACGCTTCAATGAATCAACCGCAGTCACCAATTTCCACAATAATCAAGTATAAAGTTACAACACGAAACTAATTTAAAACCCAATCTATAAATCGTAATTGGAAGCGTCTAACATGCAAATCGGACACCTCACCACACGAGATCTGAGAAACAAAGGCTTTAACACTATACTTAAAAATAAAAATAAAAGACTACTGAGTAAAAACATGAACGAAAATGAAAAAAAGGAATTGCCTTTGTTGAAGAATGAGTAAAGAAATTTGAGTCGTTGAAGAAGCGACGGTGACAGTACAGTACTGTTTAGCTACCTCGCCGCTCCGCTCACTCGCTCTCTCTCTCCCTGTAACGCGAAGCCAACTTATTATCGGTGGGTTTTATTATTTTTATTTTTATTAGAGCTGGGGTGGTTTTGCATAAAACTGAAAAGAGTTGGGGTCATTGTCGTATATTTCTTTTCTTGTTCCCTATTTCCGGTTCCGGTGGATTGATATAGAAATAAAATAAAATAGAACAACTGAATATAAAATAAAACAAAAGTTAGAACAGTAAAGTGTTCGGTTAATAACTAAAATATTATTACAGTATAATATGATTAGAAATATGTAATTAATTATTTATTTTAAAATGAATGATGCGTATTAGAAATTTTTTAAAATTAAATTTATTTAAATAAAAAAATATTACATAAATATTTAATAAAATTAGTTATTAAAAAAATAAAAATAAAGTCAATTATATTGAAGTATTTTTAGTGTGTACAGTTATCGAAATAGGGCCTAAACGCAAACAAGAAGAGATTCTCATTTTGCACACAGAGAGGCCCAGTCGTTATTTGTATGACTATTTGATTGATAACCTTAACCTTATTTATCATTTATGTCAACTTAGCTGTAGTTTTTGGTATCTATTAATATTTATCTCCCAAGGTCTAAGGTCTAAGGTACATGAAAGAATTAATATAGATTTTGCATACAAATTATCCAATAGAAAAAAAAAGAAACTGAAATGTATTGTTTAATAAAATTTTCAGGTTGATTAGAGTTTTTAGTAGTTGAAATTTCTAATTGGATCACAAATTATGTCGTGTTTAAAATCAGTTTTCCAAATAATTGCGCTTACCAACTTGGGTCTAAAAATAACTATAAGTTCTAATTAATTAATAATTATCTCCATTTAATATAATGTTGAATTTGTCTTGATCCCATGTGTCATTCCAAATAACAACAAATATTACCTATTTCCAAAACCCAACATAAATAAGCTTGCAAAAGCACATTCGTGCAAGAATTTTTAAAAAACAAATCATTCATAATATAGCAGCTCACTGCTACCAGAACTAAACTCGATCATCTAGTTCGAGGAGAAATTATAATTCCATGCATGACAAGCAAGAACAACGATATTTCAATGTTGGTTGTGAACATATGCAATATATTAATAAGCTTAATGGAGAATAGATGAGCTGTGCTTGTAAATTTGTGATCAGAAGTGGACCAAAGTAACCAATTCCTGAACATGGTGCGATCAGATTGTGATCCAAATGTGGACCTATCTGCTCAATTGGCAGCGGAGATCGCGCAGCCTAAAACACATAAACTAAGTGAGAAAAGCTCGGCGTTGTAATCCTAACACTTGTGGAGATATTTCACCAACTTTGTGAATCAAGCGGTTGGCGGCTAGGGTATAAATCTCTTTTTGATGGATGATGATGAATAGGGCTCACGTGGCAACTCGTGTGCCACATGGGGCTACTTGGACGGCTGTGATCTATCTGTTCTATTGGGGAGTTAATGAGAGCTAGTCATCATCAGGGTCAGAAGATGGTGCAATGGTTGACATTTAGAAAATGAAAAAAAGAGGTTTGGTGTAGGCATTAAGAATTTGTCAAACAAGAATAGAGAAAAGGCATAATCCCAACGACTATATTCACATGAAGACCAAGTGAAAAGAAAGAAGGGATTGCATGAACATATGAGGAACCAAAGAGTCCATTTAAGCCTCAAACCATTTTTAACCATCCATATGTGTGAAATATTGAATCTTGCGCATATATTCATCAAGAACATGTTTCTCCTCATTTGTTACGATTCATTTTCATAGTACCAAGTGTAATGCAACAAGAAGGAGTCCAATTCCAACGTTAGTTCAATATATATGAAAAGAAAATACTAACCTTCCTTGGACTTGAAGTGATAAATGACTAATTTCTCAGAAATGGTGAATTTGAATGGAAACTTTGAAGTAAGCAGCAAGTAATTTGGACTTGAGGAATTACCATATTTAATGAGGCATCATTTCCAGGAAAACTAGGTAGTTGACTTTGGCCCTTTGAGCTACGGAAAAATAAAACTATCTTAAAAGAAACTCAGAGGAATTATTAAAGTATGTGATAAAAAGCATTTTGAAGAGCTATAGATTGTTTGGTTGAACGGATCAAACTCAGCTGATAGCACTGATTGATAACTGGTAGCTGGTTTTGATAACTAATAACTGGTAGGGATTACTGTTTGGTAAGGATTACTTTTCTCATTTCTTGAGTGCCCTGAAACCTTCTTCTTCTTCCTCCTAGAGATTATAGTTTGGTGGTATCAAATTAATCAATTCAGGTACAACTCTTTCTCATTCAAAGACAGTCAGAAGCCAGCCGAATGAACCTATCTTCTTCTATTCAATACAGTTAGTGGCAAACGCTATCTTGCTCTTCCTTCCATTTATTAGCATAAAAAAATAATCACATGATACGCCATTATACCATACAAATAATGTAATTAAGGCAAAAGTAGTTTAGTTCCAGTTTGCATGTATATCTATACAGTGTTGAACAAGTGTGAACGATATTATACTACTTGAGATCAGCTCCAATATATTTGGTTCTTGTGTGGACCATTAATGGTTGGTGCTGAGCGATGATCACACGCAAAAACTTAAAACTTATAGAAGTTAAGCATAGCAAATCTTATACAATAATTACATCTTAATCAAGCTCATTCATATCTTGTGTAGTTATTGTTACATCTTAATCACGCTAGTGTTAAATAAATTGAGCATGAGCTGACCATGACAGCTGCAGGTGGTGAAAAGAAAACCAAGTAAATGTCAGAGGTGTTAGAGTCCAACTTTCCAACCTAGCCATAGAGGACTGCTTTTGGTCCTATTAGGTTGCTTAATCATCGTAAGCTTTTCGGCAGTCTGGTCCCTTAATTACAGATTATGTCGAAAAGAATGTTGATAAGACACTACTAAACACATTTATTTATGTTGTAACAATCTCTGAAACAACCCCACTACGTTGACTAGTTTGCCACGTGAAGTAGGAGTAACGACCCCGCAAAAGTGAGAACTAAAGAACTTGCATAATATACAATTAAGTAGTGATTAGTAAGTGAAATTAGTCAAATACGGAAGGCATATTCGTAAATGTAATATTACGACCAAACTGGATTTATACACCATATGGATAATCTTTTTTTTCTTTACAAATTATGACGTTGATGACCAATTAAGCATCTCTTAACCACCAAGTCAAGTTCTGGGAGCAGATTTTTGGAATGGTTTAATTTAGAAAGTATTCTTTATGCAACGATTCAAACTGGGTACAAGAAACTTGTATGGCATATGGAGAAATGATAATTAAGTGCATTACCATATCGGAATTTCCCAGAAACTTTCATGGAAGTCATTTAGAGTTGATGTTGATTAGTTGAGAAGTAATAAGAACATGACCAATGAAGAAATTACCAAGTAAGAGACAAAACAACATAGAGTTCAAAGGAAAATTTATTGTATTATAACAACTTACAACGAGACGGAGTTACCGGGAAACTTGCTCGGGAGAGCAAGAAAACAGAAGAATTTGCATCTTCTTTCTGATATACAGTATATATTGATATAACTTAGCAAAACCCCAGTTCTTCATGAGGTTTTTATCAACTAAAGAATTAAAATGGCCACAGCCATTAAAAAATTATGGTAGGAATTAACCGTAAATTGTCTTAGTTGCCGTTTGTTTTCTTTTGATCCATGAAGTTGTGTAGTCTGTTGAGTGCAACTTCTAGTGTCTGCTCACTCATATTAGCAAAACACACTCTAAACCAACCTGGTTCGGAGCAATGACAGGAAGATCCTGGAGATATATTTAGCTTCACCTCACGAAGTATGGACTTCCAAAGAACCAATTCACCTTCTCTTGTGGGTTCCTCCAACAACGGGCTTAAATTCATCCAACAAAACAACCCAGCATTCCCTTTCAAGCACTCTATCCCAGCGTTTCTCAAACCTTCAATAATCATGTTATATCTCTTCCTCAGTCTCTCCCTATTTGTCTTGATATAATTTTCAGTAAATTTCTTGTCTGACAACATGGAAGCCAACAGATCTTGTGTCTGAGAAGAAATCAAGGTGAAACTAGACATCCTTCTTGCAGTGGTAACAACCTTATCGTTGTAGGAGTAAATTGTTCCGACTCTAAAACCTGGAAGGCCAAGATCTTTGGAGAGGCTGTAGACAATGTGTACTCTCTCTGAATCTTTGTATCCACGAGATTCAAGAATCTCAGCAATGCTTATGAATTCAGTTGACTCGAACGTGGATCCTGAGTAGATTTCATCGGACACAAGATGGATGTTTTTGCGTACTGCGAAATCAAGAATCTCTTCCAAGACTGAGCGTTGGATAGTAGCACCCAGTGGGTTTGATGGATTTGTTATCAGAACTGCTCTCACTTTGAGGTTCAAGGCTTCTGCTTCTTTGAATGAAGATTCCAAGGCTTCAGGAGTAACTTGGAAATTGTTGGAGCTGTCACAATGAATTTTGATAATGTTTACACCAGTCCTCCACCTTAAATCTCTATCAAATCTGCAAGAGAAATAATGTTAAATGGTGAAGTTGGGAATGAAAGCATTAAACCCATTGATAATGAGCTCGCAAGTAGAATGTTGTTCGGGACAACTGAATGCTTACCCTGGATAGTATGGAGTTGGAACAAGCAAAGCATCACCAGGATCTGCTAGAATGAATGTTAAGAGCTCGTTAGCTGCAGTGGCACCAGCGGTGAGGACTACTCTATCTGGGTCAAATTTTGCTCTCCCTCCTCTAATCTGTTCCATGAAATTTGCCATTGCCTGTTTACAAGTGCACAAGAAATGTCAGAATTGTCCTTCTTCTAAGTAAGTTATAGTAAGTCATTACATATATGGGTCAAAGAAAGTACCTGTCTGAACGATTTGAGTCCATGATAATCTTGAAACAAGGCATTTTCTCTAAAGCTTAGTGCTCCATTTCCAAAGCTAGATGCTTTGGAATGTTTCGCCAAGTATTCTTCCAACAAACCGAATGAGACCTGTTCAATGAGGAAAAAGAAGGATTTTAGCTTTGTCTTGACGAGGATCACATTCAGCTTAAGTATGCTAAGAAAGAAATGTATCAAGAGACTTACTTGATTTTCTGCGAGTCCCATCTGTATGACTCCTGATGGGTTTTCTGAGTCATGGTAAGGATCTTCATCGTATGCTTTCCATCCTGCAAAATATGGAGAGTCCTCTCCATGGGTTTTAGAAACTGCAATTTTCGATAGCTCAACAGTAGTAGGTTGTTCAATCTCTATGGCCATGACTTCTACTGCAAAACCAAGTTAAGTTTACTGGCTATGAAGGTTTTGTTCTAAAAAATAAGGTTGTGTATGATAGAGAGAAAGAAAAGTGTGGAGGAGATACAACTGCTTGAATGAAACCTTTGTCAAGAACTCTCGTAATATATAGGGAGTGTCTGAGGCTTTGACATAATAAAAAAGGGTCCCCACAACTTGCCTAGTTCTCACTGTAATGAAACAGAATAAAATATCAATCATTGATACTCTAATGTAAGCAAAATCGAAACCTCGCCTTTTACAGATGAATTTTTTTTATCTCCATGACAACTGTTTGCTTCTGTCACATTCTCCAAACCTTTCTTTAACTCAAATCTTCATAAGATCCAGAACGAATAAGGTGGTTGATGAGGGGTGGGTGCTAATCTTTATCTCCATATCGTTACTGTCAGACTGCTCTTACTTTTTTGGATTATCTTCTTATAGTTTCCTATATGATTCTACATTCAAGACGTTGCCCAAAAAGGAGGAAGACAAGAAGGAAATAGTACGATTGCAAAATAGTCAGGCCAGTTGAGAACTTGATATTTATCACTTGCTTTAGATAACTAAGACAAAAAGGAAATAGTATGATTGCAAAATGGTTAGACCAGTTGAGAACTTGATATTTTTCACTTGCTTTAGATATCTAATGATGGTAGTTATGTTAAACTCGGGAAGTCCCCACTTTCCAACCTATGACTAACCAAATGCATAAACGTTGGCAGAACTTAAATTTTTTTGCTTTATTGAAACCAAATATGCCGCAACCTACACGAAGAATACATAGCGAGCATGAATATGTTGATGATATCTAAGGGTAGTTAAGCTCGAGTGATCTGACAAAGATATGAATTTACACAAGATTAAGATTCTGATTTGGGAACAAAATTTTAAGACAAAGGAGAAGCTTTGAGAAGATATTGTGGGCCCACAATTGCATCAGAATTTATAAGGTCATTAGGGTTTAAGGATTGTAGTTAGGAAGGGTACTACCTACTAATTATCCCAATTCAGTTCACAAGCTCTCTCTAATCATAACTGGGCAAAAGCACATTCCTGATGACTTTTCCATGTCAGTCACAAGTTCACATGCAAGTACTGGATTCTCTATAGAAAGTCAACATGGTAAGCTTTTTCTGTCTTCGAAATTCATCATTTTCCTCGTAACCACCCATTAGTAAGTCATTAGGAATGACCAAAGTTAATGACTTTTGAGGAGATGGTTGTCTTGTCTTACTAATGAGTGATTAAGGCTTAAACACTATGAGAAAATGCTTGCATATGCATATCTAAAATGTGCTAGTTTGTATGCTACATCTGCATGCCTCCATGTAAGAGTTGAGATACTTGTCAAGATTATGTTGTTCATAGAAATAGATTTCAAATTTTCAACTAACAAACCAAGAGAATATACAAAATCCCAGAGAAGAAGGAAAAAAAACAATTGGAATCAAAAAGAGGAACAGTTGATGATGAGAAGAATATGTGTGGTTCTTTTAAATTAGGAATGGACGAGGGGCTAGATGAATCACGCAAGTAACTCAAAAGCCTGAGATCTGCAATAAAGGATAGATTGCATTCCAGAGATAAAAAAGGGAAAGAATAATTAAAGGACGTGAAACAAGAAGTTGGCCATGACGACTGTTCGGCGGCTTTGGCCTGTCAG
>JANIMX020000509.1:728763-739482 GCA_024582655.2 Erythroxylum kunthianum
ATTCATAATTCTTATTAATAATTAATATATTAAATAATTAAGTAATATATACTTAATTGATCGTAAATTAAATAATGAAAAAAAACAGAAATAGAATATAAAGTTCATTTTTTATAATTTTTCATAAGTTTTGAAAACTTGAAAAAAGATAAAAACAGAAACAAAAAACTCAAACAAACATATTTTATTTGTATTGAATTTGAAAATAAAAATAAAAGAAACAGATCCTAAAATAAAAATAAGAAAAGTATAATCACAAGCATTTGTATCATTTGTTTTTAAATTTTTTTGAAGCTACATCAATAAATAAATAAAAAGGTTATACCTATAGCTATTGTTTTTTTCATATCAAGCTTTCATAAAAGACAGATACTATTTAATAATTGTATTAAAGAAAGAACAGTAGCAGTGTCGATATTCTTATATGTAACTTAATGATAATACAATTATTATATATATATATACTTAAAAAGTGGTCCCCACATGCCTTGTCCTCTTCATCATGCTTCATGCTTGTTCTTTTCTTTCTAAATTCTAATGAATATGAAACCAAAGGACAAAGGAAGTACTTTTTCTTCCAAAAGCATCTATCCACTTGCTAGATGCTACCCTTAATAATAATACTAATTAGCTGATTAGCTCCCCACCTAAACGGCTAAATCCCCTGCAACAAAACCCGCCTCCACATGCCAGAACCCTAATTTTAATTTTACTACAATATCATATCAGTATGGGTCGTAAGAACAATAAGAGCAACATCTACAGTAACTACAACAACCAAGATTCCATGGCCTTTCCTGGTACTAGTACTCGCTTCGAGGACAACGACGAGGAGCTGATCACCCAGAGCTCGAATCCCGACCACTCCGGCAAAGCCATTGCCATCCAAGACGAATCCATGAGTGAGCCCGACGTGTCGTTCGTCGAAGGCGATGATGAAAAGACCAGCGCTGATTATTACTTCGATTCCTACTCCCACTTCGGTAAAGATTAAAAAAAAACAAGTCTCTTGCTTTTTCCCTCTTTTTCTGTTTGTTATTCACTTTTTGGTCTGTGAGATGGAATATGGAATACTGGAAACCTGTATCATTAAGATTTTCGATATATTTTTTGAGAAATTCTTTCTTCTTTCTATTTTTGTTTCCCGGGGACGGGTATGTTCACGAGGAGGACTAAAGTTGACTTTTTGAATGCCAGGGATTAAGTCCCAGCTGTTGCTATTCTGGTTTCTGTTTTCTCATGTGTGTCCACTTCAAACTTACAAGGAATGATTAATCTTGTTCTGTTATCAACTATGCTCCGAAAATTTAGTTTATATAGTAGGTCGATTGACAGTTTACGGCCTCCTGATTAGTTATTATATCAATCTGGACAGTGGAGTATATTATTTTGTCTGATGTATTAAATTCTTCGTGGTATATGGTTATATATTGCAAACTTAGTAAGAGTTACATTTTTCTACTAAAAGATTTTTATGTTTCCCATTTGGTTATTATTTTGATCTATTATTCCATTGTTGATGTAAAAAAATTTGAGTTAAATCTGGATTACTTTTGGTGAATATCACTTGTAGATCTGACTTTTGTTTTTCTAACTTTTGGTCTTGTAGGAATTCATGAAGTAAGCATGATGCTCCTGGTTTGGTTTTATCAACTCGTTGCTTGTTTGATGATGACTGATTGATTTCATTAACCCTTTTGCATTGCAGGAAATGCTTAAAGATGTAGTGAGAACTAGGACTTATCAAAATGTTATCTATCAAAATAAGTTTTTGTTTAAGGATAAAATTGTACTGGACGTTGGCGCTGGCACTGGAATTTTGTCCTTGTTTTGTGCAAAAGCTGGTGCAGCACATGTTTATGCGGTATGTATTTTGCATCTAGCATTTTTCTAAACAGTCACTCTTATTGTTTATCCAAGCTGATGCATTAGTGTTTATCCAGGTTGAGTGTGCGCATGTAGCTAACATGGCAAAAGAGATTGTTGAATCAAATGGATATTCCAATGGTAATTCTATACTAGTTTGTATATTTTAGTGATTTTCCTGCCTTCTTTTTGCTTCAAGTTATTCTGTTCTACCACTTACCGAGCTTTTGAATGTTGCAGTAATAACAGTTCTGAAGGGAAAGATTGAGGAGATTGAGCTACCAGTACCTAAAGTTGATATAATCATATCAGAGTGGATGGGATATTTTCTGTTATTTGAGAATATGTTGAAGTCAGTGCTGTATGCCCGCGACAAGTGGCTAGTGAGTTGCACTTTTGCTTCACTTGCATAATAATTCCTTGCTGTTTCCTACTGTAGTTGCAGCTGCGCTGTTTGAATTGGGATGATTGATATGCAGGTTTTTGAGGCATCAAATTTTGCTTCTGGTTTCTATTATTTGTAGACATGAAGGTTTTGGTTACTTGATTTTTTATGTTTATCTGATACTGTGCACTAGGTATTGGTGTCCCCCCTTGAAGTAGTTTTAGCAAGAAGCAATCATAATTGCTTGATTAGACATTATAGACTTTGGGAGTACTTTTGATGACATGCTTCAGGATTGTTGATGTGCTTGGGTTGGAGGACCATGATATTGTCAGAATCCCTCTAGCATCTCCATGCTTGGGTCCAACTCATGTGCTAAGGCGTTTAAGTCAAGTCTTCATGTCATTCCTAGTTATTCTACCATCCAACACTGTCCTGGAAAATCAACCCATGACATGTAATGCATACACACACAAAAGTACTGATAACAGCCACATCACAGTGAACATGTCACTATCAAGGATCCTTGTTTGTATCTTTTTATATTCGTAATGGATGTCAAATTTAGATCTTCAGTGCTAGTGGCGCTAACCAACAATTTAACCCCATGTGAAATCAATGGGCTTACTTTTCATTCCTAACACTGTACTTGTTTCAGGTTAGAGATGGAATTATACTGCCAGATAAAGCTTCTCTTCACTTGACAGCCATTGAGGATGCAGAGTACAGAGAGGATAAGATTGAATGTTAGTCTATTCCCATTTCCGGTTAGGAGTAAAATGGTTGCTATATTCCTTTTGTGTCCAAGATATTTAAAATTTTCTTTCAATTTTTCTATATTTATATGGGATTTGGAAGCCAATTAATTCATGTTATTGAATAGTGTTGTGTGTCTGTTGATTCTGTTTAATTTCTATACTTCTACTTATGTTCGGGTTTTTTTCCATTTGCCCAATATGCTACTACAGTTTGGAATAATGTTTATGGTTTCAAAATGGACTGCATCAAGAAGCAAGCAATAATGGAGCCTCTTGTTGACACAGTTGATCAGAATCAAATTGTTACAACCTGTCAGCTACTTAAGGTAGGCTGGGCTTATGACATGATTATATTCATCTTTACATCTGTTGCCTGTATATCTTATTTCACTATACTTTATTTGGTCACTCTTCACATTTTGACTGATACCTTGGATATCTTTTATCCCGTTCAGACGATGGACATCTCAAAAATGGTTTCTGGGGATGTGTCCTTCACTGTTCCTTTTAAGCTTGTGGCAGAACGTGACGATTTCATCCATGCTTTGGTAGCTTACTTTGATGTATCATTTACAAAGTGCCATAAGTTTATGGGCTTCTCCACAGGTCAATCATCTATTCCTATTTCCTAGCCACATATCATTTTTGCATTAGATGCTTATTTTTGGCTTAATGTTCTGAAATTAGACAGTTGAAGGAACTTCGGGATATGAATTGGCTTTTAAAATGTTTTTGTTCATGCTTATTCCCATTCCAGAATAAACAGCTGAAGTATATATTTTTCTATTGTTGCCATGGTATGAATATTGTTAATGTGTCTACATGTTCTACATGATAAAAGTCGGGGAATTATTGAGACTGGAAAATGACCAATCTGGTACTGAGGCAATAGTTTGACTAGTCTGACGGGGATATTTTTTGTAAAATTCGACTAGTCTCAAGCAAGCAAGTGGAAGTCAAGCTTGTATGAATCACTTGAAAATGATTTATTAGAATGATTCTACCTGGATTGAACTATGCCAACAAGGACATTGTTTGAATCCTGACCAGCCCAGCAACAAGCGATTGTAGTTGCAGGTAATAACATAGTTTGAATTGGAACGTTTTGTGATGAAGTTCACGCATAATGCAGGGCCAAGATCACGGGCTACACACTGGAAGCAAACGGTTTTGTACCTAGAAGATGTGCTGACCATTTGTGAAGGAGAGGCAGTGACTGGCAACTTAACTGTGGCACCAAACAAGAAGAACCCTCGTGATGTAGATATAATGCTCAAATATTCATTGACTGGTCGTCGATGTGTAGTCTCGAGAACTCAACATTACAAGATGAGATGATATGAAACCCACGTTCCTCCTAATTGCAAGTATTGGGGATGGAGATGGATCCAAAAACCATCTTCCTATGGCCACTTCATGCTATAGCGAAGGATTTGCTTCCTTATTCTGATGAAAACAAGTTGTCTGTAAGTTAAATTTATTATTGACAGTCGATTGAAAAAAATGAGTGGAAGTGGTATGTTGAAAATTTTGACATTCGATTTCTAAGGTCGGTTCTTTTAGTAAATATATCGCTTATGGTTTCCAAGTAAACATGTAACGATGAGTTTTCTTGTCTGGTTAGATCATTTGAGCTTAATAAAGTTACCAGAGCATGTAGACTAGTAAAATATTTAAGACTGAAACTAATACGTCCATTGCATATAACCATATTGCAACATACCATTTGTGTACGGAAAAAGACATTTAAGCAAATCTTATCATGTCTATGGGTTTAGTAAATTTGTGGATAATAAATTCTCATTGAATGATCCATTGAAGGTTAATCAATTCGTGTTAAGAAAAAGAAATGATCTTGACGTCATCTTATAAAGCTTTGTGGGAGTTCTCTCATAAAAGTGCAGTGTTGTTCTATAATAATGGCATTTGTAAAGAAAAGCATTCGGAATCTTAGGACAACGTGATGCGTATTTTATATGGACCACGACACGCACGTAAATGCATGCACATTTTGAGCATGAAAAGAAATGAATACCTTCATGCATCTCAATATCTTCTCCATTTCAGCCTTTTTGGATGGTCTGGGGACGAGTGGCTCCCCAGGAATCCTGGCCAACTAGTCTTAATCTTCTTATTCTCAAATGACACACAGCAACAGTGATCAATGGATAAGCATCATAAGCACTCCTGTTACGTAATAACCAGTTCTACGTGAAATTTGTTTCAATATCAATCTTTATATATAGCTAGTTGGACTCATATAATTTAAAATTAACACTTCCATCAAGCAACAGAATATCACACTTCACCTGCACAATTATAATTTAATTTAAATATTAAGTTAGTTCCCAAAACGTCGTATCATTTGATGAGAAGTTCATGCACTTGACATCTGATGAGGGATTTCATCACCTTCATTTTCTTGACTTCTGTCAATATTTCATGTAAGGTTGGTTGGCATTGGAAGAAGCTGTTCAAGAAGGTCCGGTGAGAGTTTGGCAAAAGTGGTAAGGCTGTTAAATGTTGTAATTTTGAATCGTAATTTCTTTCTATTGTGTGCAATTTTTAGCTAATTTAAATGATTTACTTATTTTTTTTTATATTCAGATATTCTTTAACAGATTCAGAATTAAAGGGATTAAAAAATTATAAATTGACAATAGTATTCCCGACAACTAGGTGTGAGTAACGTTAGTTTTCAGAATTCAAATTCACAATCAAATAGTTTATAATTTTTAAAATTTTATTTTGACCGGATCTATAGAGCAATCGGTGTATTACGATTTTTAGGTCAAATAATTCAAATAACAACAATAACACCGAGTAAAAATCTCGCTGAAACGCGAAGTCTAGATAGGTCCAATAATACGCAGAGGGGTGATTTTAAAAACAATACACTTGACTTCGGGGTAGGAGAAGGGAGGAACCTCTTTTTGTTTTTCCAGCTTCATTATCATTTTCTGCTCTCTCTCTCTCTCTCTCCCAATAGACATTAGTGACAAACTATAGCACTTAAACCCTTGAAACTATGTAAAATGTGAGATGTTTGAGTTTTAAGGCAAATCATTTTGTTTGTTTAGATATTAAATTGCTCTTCTGTACTTACGTGCTACAATTTTTTTCAGTTGATTTCTAATGTGTTTAATTAGTTTATTGATTGAAATAATTATTTATTAAATTGATTATTGAATACATAATTGTTCAATTCCTTTAATCTTTGTAGTAACTAGAGTTTTATATTTTGTTGCGTCAAGAATCATTAGCTCATACGAGAGACGTGGATTAAATGCAACTACATATATTGTATTACCTTATTTCATTGGTCTTTCTTTTTCTTAAAGTTATTATTTAATTAAATTTTAAATCATATCTAAAGTTGTCGAACAATAAGGATTAATTAGATTACATATTTCTAATTAGCTAGTCATAAAAAAAAGACAAGTATTAAGTACTACAATGGATATTTGAATAATAAAATAATTTTCTTTTGTATCAATGATCAATTGTAATTTAAATGGTGGATACAACCATAGATCAAGGTTAGTTTTATCGATAATTCACTTTTATTATTTATCTAATTTAATTTGCTAATTTTTATAACAAAACTATGTGTTATCACAACCCCTATTTTGTTAATTACTTTGTTACATAATGACTAATATATTAGAATTCCTCGTGGGAACGATTCCTACTCTCTTGTACTCGATTTGTTTCTATTGCAGGGCTGCCTGAGAGTCACATCCACCACCAAACATTCATCTCTATCTTCAATCCTTTGGCCTACATCACCATTCTCATCTTCTCTCCTAACATTGACACTACCATTACTCATTCGTTCACCTCATTAGGCCCAAATCAAAAGTTAGGAGACTATTTCCATCAACCCACTAAGACAAACCACAAGCTCCATAATCGTTGGAAGCACACTTGTTGCCGTCATTCTATCAAGAGTTGCTAGCTTATTCAACATAGCCACCCACAATGTTGTAGAAGCTCGAGGATGATGATGATCAAACTAAACCACATCTATCCACGGTAGTGTCGGTAAGTTACCTACAAACACCTTTCTACAAGTCTAATTGGTGAACCTTCCATCAGTGTTGTTTTTCCATATTACACAATCCTCATTCGAAATAAGAAAAGTCTGGTTAATCTCAATTTTTAACTCAGTGGGTATTATAATAGATATGATATGGTTCCTTGTTGTGAAAGCTTGAGCTACAAAGCTCTATAAGTCAATAAATGATTTAAGAGATTTAGCTTCATTTAGCTTAATCAAAGGCCTAACTAATAGCCAATTGTCAAACCAAAAGAAGGTGTTTTCCCATTTCCAATTAGATGGATGAAGTGATGTCTCATCTTTTTCCCTCACCTTCATAATGGATTTGAGTGTAGTGGATGCAAGAGATTATGCCTTGAAGTCCCACATGCTCCTTTTTTTATTTATAAAATAGGTGTGGATCCATCTGCACTATAAAGTTTGCTTATCTGTGATTCATCTCCGTAGCCTTTTCATAAGTAGGACATTATTAAGTGATTGGAGATAAACAATACCAATACTGTTTTGCTTTCTGGGGTACAAATGTCTCTCCACCTCATCTTCACCTTGCCACCAAACCACGAGAATCTGTTAAGGATCAAGTCAATAGCTTTTATCACTTTAACAGGAAAAGCAATATGAGTTGCCCAATAGACACTAATGGAATTTAAAATGGATATGATAAATTGAGCTCTGCCAACTAAAGAAAGATTTCTAGAACTCCAATAAGTAATAATGAAATTGATTTTATCAATTACACAAGCATAATCCCTGTCACCCATCCCAACATTTGTCATGGGTATACAAAGATACATAAAAGGTAGCTGATGTTTAAAAATGCTATAAATGATGGATAAAGTGGATTCTAGATTGGAAGCCTTATGGGATAAAAATAAACCACTCTTTGAGTAATTAATGGCAAGACCAGACATCCTACTGAACATTTTAAGACCTTTCATAAGCACTAATATGGAAGTAGGATCAGCTTTAGAAAGCAATATAAGGTCATTAGCAAAACATAAGTGAGTTAGTCTCAATCTTTTACATTTGGAATGAAATTTAAAACCTTTGGTACTTTTCACTACCTTTTGAAGCAACCTGTTGAGTGTTTCCATTACCAATCCAAAAAGATAGGGTGAGATGGGATCACCTTGTCTTATCCCCTTCGAGCTTGTGAAAGTGTTTGTAGGCTGGTCATTGATGAGAACATTGAAACTAGGTGTTGAAATGCACTGAGAGATCCATTGTATGAATAAGCTTAGAAAATTCAAAGCAGTTATAATGTTTCTAATGAACTCCCAATCCACACTATCATATGCCTTTTTTATATCTATTTTAATGCAATAATTACCTTTTCCATTTCTCTTGAAATAAGATCTAATCAATTCTTGAAGTATCAATACATTATCCCCAATTGATCTACCTGTGATATAAGCTCCCTATGAATCACCAATATGATTAGGAATGAATTTTCTGATCTTGTGAGCTAATATCTTAGATATCAACCTGTAGATGGAATTGCAACATGATATAGGGTGATAATCATAAAATTGTTTGATTTCCCCACTCTTGGGAATGAAAGTGATAAAGGTTTTATTAAGGGTAGTCAACAGGGAATTATTGTTGAAGAATTCCAAGATTGTTTCAGTCACCATATTCCTCGTAAATGGCCAAGACTTCACAAAGAAATGTTTATTGAATCCATTAGTGCCAGGGGCTTTGTTGGGGTGTATGGATTTCAGTGATTCTTTAATCTCATTGATAATAATAGGTTGAATGAGAAAATCAGCCTCTTAAAAGGACAATCCACCTTGCAAAATATGTTGGAGAAAAGGTACTGAAGAATGTGCTTCTGAGGGTTTATTCATGAAATTAGAAAATATTTAAAAGCCCCTTGCAACTGCTCATCTTGGGAATTCATCTGCACATCATCTAGTTCAAGAGAGACAATTCTATTAACAACTTTCCTCCCAATAATAATAATCAAACCATAAAGCTTTGGAGTAGTTGTGGATAACTACTATCTCCATTTCCAACAAATGAAAAGAACCAAGATTGATATATATTTGTTGTTAAATGTTGTCTAAATTGCCTTTGCAGTGTTCAGTAAATGATGTATATTGCCTATGTTGTTCCTGAACAATGTTTTCATTTTCATTTTCTTCAACTTCAACTTCAATTTCCTGAAGAGAGTGTATTGCTTAGTCACCCTAAACCTTGTCCGTAAAGCTCTCCATAAAACGTCATCAAAATCTGCTAACTCACACAGAAAATTATTAAATCGAAAAGGCCTCTTTGGATGAATATCGCATGTCAGTGTAATAATAATAGAGTGATTCGAGAGATTGCTAGTAAGATAGGTAGAATAACAATTGGGGAACCTCACCATCCACTGAATGTTAGCTAAGCTTCTGTCAAGCTTTTCTCGAATGAAATTCACCCTATGCTACTTATTACTCCATGTGAAATAATTACCTCCACCGAGAATATCAACTACATGAGCTTCTTTAACTCATTTCCTTAGGTCTAGACAAGGAACTATAGTAGATCTGGTTCATCCAACATCAATATTGAGTTAAAATCCCTCATAATGATCCAAGGAATGTTTATGGAGATTGCTAGATCCTTGATATGGTTCCAAAGAAAACTTCTTTAGTAAGATGTATTAAATGCATACACAAAGGAAGTGCAGATTGATTGATTTGAACACTTATTTGATATCTCCAGATTAATCAACTACTCAGAAATGAATGTTGTCAAAGTAAAAACTATGGATGAATCATATAGTATAACTATTCTTCCATTTGAATGAAGATTCTGGTTAGTAATCTCTTTCCAGGCAGCTGGAAATATTTGAGCAAGTTGTCATTTCCCTTTCTAAATCTTGTCTCTGAAAAACCAACAATTTGAACTTTATTTTGTATAACCAAGTTCCCAATAAGCAACTTTTCAGTAAGGGTATTAACACCTTTAACATTCCAGGAGAGGATTTTCATAGAGCTATTACCTTGTTTGGAGTCTTTTTTTTTTCTATTGGACCTCCTCCTATTAACTGCTTCAAATTGTTGATCTGAATGCCCATATTGATTATTAACGTCATAAACTATTAGACCTGAATGATCAACATCATTAATCGCTTTTGGTGTCTTGGGAATGTTTAGTTCATGAGTTATCTATTCAACTTCAACTGCAGGTATTCGATCTGATTGATCCACAACAGTATTAGCTAGTGGAGTCTAGGGACTGTTATGCTCATATGTCTCTGATGAATAATGTTGTCAACGATACAAGACACCTTAGTAGGTTTAATATCAATTTTACGTTTGAGATTCCAGAACCTTCGATTGTGTTTGCTATTGTGGTTACTTCCTCATGACAATTAAACCCCTTTTTGTCTTTGGTGTGATCATTCTCCATATGAAGAGTGTTAAAGTTGGTTTTTCTTTAGAGGTTGTTAGCTCATATACACCCCTATTCAGAGTTAATTGACTAGATTTGTTTCTAGCACCCTCTACATCATTAACATCATCCTGAGATCTACTCCCCTTAATTATTCTACTGCCTTGTATATGCATAGAATATTACTATTTTGCACTGAAACTTGTTGTACATTGCCCATCAGTTCTTGAAAGTCACATGTTATGAATACTTTACCTGTTGGCCGCCATCTT
>JANIMX020000509.1:744452-762704 GCA_024582655.2 Erythroxylum kunthianum
TGCTGACAAGTCTGATTCCGATCGAGAGGGATCCTCATCTATTGATGAAGGTAGTTCATCTAGAGAGAGTGAAGTTGAGAATCCAATCTCTGATGAAGATGGTGAAAAAGCAGTAGCCGTTTCTGAAGAGATAATATGACAATCTTTAACTCTCACTGGTTTCAGTTTGGAGCATTATTCAAAATTTTGCATGCCAGAGTCTGTATAATTGATCTGATTTCTCCTAATTAGTTCTAAAACAAAGGCCTAGTAGATACGTCCATAATTATAAAGTGAATGGCTTCAATTACGCATATATTGAGTGTGTCTCCTGATTTATTTGGTGCAAGATTAGTATATATTTTCTTTTGTGATCTGTTCATATCGCATTTACCAAAATTCTTGTCCAAAAACAAATTGAATTAGCAGCAAATATTGAGCTGGCACTGAACAGGTATATCAAGTGGCTTTATTGCATAGCTTTCACCTTGATCCAGTGATTGCTGTTATTTCTCTAGCGTCCAAAGAAAATCCTATAATAATCCTCATCTGATTATCAGCTGTATTAACCCAGCCCTAGTTTTTTCAATCTCTGTTGCAATCGCCCACTGCACCAAAGCTGAAGCTTTCTGCGATCCAGATCCGCAACTGAAACAGAGTGAAAGGAGCTGTGAATAATCAATATATGAACAAGGTCTCATCAAAAAACATTCTCTCTGTTAGTAGTGTGCAAATAGTCAACCAATTACTGAAAAGAGGTCAGTAAACCGATTAAGTTTGCTCACTCCACAAAGCATTGCTGGCTTGATCCTGAAGTTGTACCACGTACAGGCAGGCCACTCAACAGCTGCAGAATGTTAGGAAGCGAGAAGTATACTAGACAGAAAGTCATTCTGATTTCCATAGGTACACACTCATAGTTCCTTATTATATCTGGTAGAAGTTAACTGAAGTTTTATCATGTGGGTTTTAGAAAATGATCCAAAGCACAGCCCTGGTAAATATCAACAGCAATGCTTCAACTTCACTTCAGATGATAAGAACTCTGCGTTTGGAACTGTAAAATCACCAATAGTCTTGACAAGAGCAAGTGCCTCCAGTAAAATTGTGGAAACGTTTGATATCACGGACAATTATTTCCCTATTTGTGATGCATGAGATGAGCTTCATGAAATCATGGCAATCCCCACAAATTCTTATATTTTTGAATATTCGGACTGTCGTAATTGGTTTAGCACTTACAAGAGCGAATGCAAGAGCCAATCTCTCACTGTGATAATAAAGTTTCTGCCTTTTTCCTTTGTTGATAACATTCTGATGGATATTTTCTGTTTGTTGTTTATAGCCTGCCGAGGAAAGTTTTTGCTCCAACTCCTTCAGTTTGGTATGGATTTCCAAGATTTTGGGATGCGAATCATCCTGAGATAGGAAGACATGGAATTGACCATCGACCTCCACCCAACTACATCCAGGTTCTTTCTTAATGCCTTGAGCGGACATCAATGCTCTGATGTGTTTGACATCGTCCCACCTACCTTTGGATGCAAAAATATTTGATAGCAATATGTAACTGGACTCTAGCTTGGGCTCAAGATCAAAGAGTTTCCTAGCAGCTTTCTCACCTAAGCCAACATGGCCGTACAGTTTACAAGACCCAAGAACAGTCTCCCATATCAAGGAATACGACGCTAGCTTCATTTCCTCAATGAAGAGCTCAACCTCACTGAATCTGCCTGCTCGACCAAGCATATCGACCACGCAAGCACAATGCTCCATTGAAGGGGTTATACCATAAGCTTTGTTCATCAAGTCAAAAAGGTTTTTGCCCTCTTCAACCCAACCCATGTAGCTACAAGCAGAAAGAATAGCTGTGAAAGTCACCTCATCCGGGAGAATGCCTTCATCTAACATCATATGAAAGGCTTCAAGAGCCTTTTCTCCTTTTCCATGATGCGAGTAACCAGATATGATCATGTTCCATGAGACTGTATCTCGTGAAACCGAGTCCTTAAAGATCACTTCAGCATCCTCAATGCACCCACATTTTCCGTACATATCCACAAGGGAACCAGAAACAAAAACATTTGAGAAGTATCCAATCTTTATTGCCAAGCAATGGAGCTGTCGTCCATTTTCTAGGGTTGCCATATGGGAGCATGCCCTTAAGCTGCTGGCAAGAGTGAACTCGTTGGGCCTTAAACCCTCTCCATGCATCTTTCCTAGATACTTAACAGCAATTTCTGGTCGATCCGTTTGTGCATAACCAGAAATCATTACTGTCCAGGTGAAGATATCCCGCTTAATCATGTTGTTGAAAATTACATCTGCATCTTCCAAGCATCTGCCTTTGGCATACATGTCAATAAGAGCTGTTCCAACAAAATCACCAGCATCAATACTTCCTTTTATGATCTGAGCATGTACTTGCTTTCCAAAGTTAAGATCCAAAAGGCTTGTGCAAGACCTTAAAATACTGACAAAGGTGTACAAGTTTGGCTTGAAACCTCGCACAAGCATCTGGTAGAAGACTTTTGGCCCTTGATCTGAAGTTTCAGCGTTGTAGAATCCAGATAAAAGGGAATTCCATGAAACTATATCTCGATCAGTCATCAAATCAAATACCTGAGTACCATCTTGCACATATCCAGTTTTCATGTACATCATTATCAGCGCATTGCCAACTGAATTATCAGACTCAAACCCACATTTGCAGATACAAGCATGGATGCTGGTACCAAAATGCAGGTCGGACATATCTGTAGCAGCACTGACTAGACTGGAAAGGGTGAACTTGTTAGGTCTAACTCCTGCACGTCTCATTTGATTGAACATCTCAGCCACTTCTTGGCTATGCCCCTGCTGATCAAGGCCTGCAATCACCGCACTCCAAGCTACTATGTCCTGATATTTTATTGTGTTGAATACTTGCAATGCAGCACATGTCATACCACATTTAAAGTACATGTCAACAAGGCTACAACTTAGAAATTCTTCTGACTCGTACCCACTCCTAATAGCCATAGAATGCAAACTCGTGCCGAGCCTCATATTTCTGGTGTTTGCACAACCCTTTAATGCAGTGGACAAAGTGAATTCAGTGAAATTCATTTCACACTCTATCATCCGATATAACAACTTCAAAACCTCGTCCCCGTCACCTTTTTGAGCATAACCATGAAGCAAAGCATTCCATGACACGCTATTCTTCTCAGGCATGTAAGAAAATAACTTGTCAGCAAGTTCCACCTCCCCACATTTGGCATAAAGATCAACAAGTGCAGATCCGACAAATAAATCCAATGATAATCCAAGTTTTATTGCTTCCACATGAATCTGCTTTCCAAATTCTAGGGCCAAGAGCATAGAACATGCTTTTAGCACAGTGGGCAGCGTAAATTCATTTGGTCTCACATTTTCCTTTCTCATTTCGAAGTAAAGACCAAGACTGTCGCTTCCATATCCTTTCCTCAAAACTCCAGCAATTAGCGCAGTCCAAGACATTACGTCTCTCACGTGCATTTTATCGAGCATTTTACGAGCATAGGATAGGTTTCCACATTTCGCATAAAAATGAATCAAAGAAACCACTAGGTGCGAATCCAGCTCTATCCCGCTTTTAATCAAGTTCCCATGAATCGCCTTCCCGTCCATTTGGGACACTTGGGAGGCACACTCACGAAGCATCCGTGAATATCGATTAAGCAAATCTTTGTTATCATTAGTTTCAGCTTTATCACCCAATGCCAAAACATTAGGCCACGTAACAGCGGGAAAATTTCTGGGTGTCTTATCATGATCCTCAAGAATCTTAGTAGATGAACCTCCGATACCGGTCACCGCAAAATTGTTCACAGGTTTAGGTTCCAAAGCTGTGGAAGTATCGCGAGCAGACAGTTTTACTCTACATGAAAATAACGAGGAGGTAGACGTTTTAGGGGCCTTATGGTGCAAATTCACAAAAGAAACGGATTTGGAGCAAGTACATAAATGCAAGCATCGAAAGTTCGATATTGGAACAGTAGCAAAATCGCTATCCATGAACTTGGGTACTAACAAATAACAATCGTGCAATGCATCGAAGGAGAAAGGAAATGCAGTCCACTCGTTCTCATGAGCCATTGGATGCAAGTTTAAACAAATATTAATTAAAAAAAAGATCTTTCAGAAACAAAAGCCAATTTCAGCGAAATTGTATATTGTGTAAATCTTTAAAAACGGCATTAAGCTATTATTCAATTTTGAATTTCTCTTCCAATCTAAGATCTAGATTACATACAAATCAACGAAAACATCTTCTTTTTCATTTCCTAATTCAAAACACTCAAACAACTTAAAAGAACAGATTTTTGTTTTTCTTTCATCACGGAATGTTCAGTAGCTAAACATTAAAATGGTGTGTAAATCACAATTTTGACGTTCATGGATAACTTCCTAGTTCCTACTGAACACATCATAATTTCTTCAATTCAAAGATTTGGTTGAAATGTAGTTATAGCCGCTCTCATTTCCATTTCATAAATTGATGATTTGACTACTCATTAAAGTTGATGAGCTTCCAGTATTTTATACTTTTACAAAATGTCTTCAATCTCTAGAATAGTATGTATACTTTTTATACCAAATAGAAAAACTATTTGTTGTCTTTTTATTATAATTATATAAAGAGTTTAAATCAAATGCTTGTCTACTATACACTTACTTCTTCGATTAAGTTAAGACTTCAAATTTTCCAAACAACTAATGCTAGGGATAGACTAGTTAACTTCATTACAAATTTAAGATGCTCAAACACTGCAATGTGGAGATGTTTTGTCCAATCCCATCTTTTTTGTTAGTTAATATGTTTTAGAATGTCCAATCCTATCCTATCTTCTTCTTCTTTTGTTAGTTTACTTCAGTATAACTGTTGTCTTGTCCCGCACGTAATTATACTTTTGGAAGTTTAATTTATGGTTTGCGAAACAATAACAACAACAGCTTTCATATGTTGTTTGCATTGGAAAGAATGAAGTAGGTAAAGTTACAACACCTATATTTTTATGTTAAGACTTGAAATATTTGCATTATATTTGAAAGAATACATAAAGACAACATTAACATGTAATTAGATGTTGTCTTGTTCAACACTTAATAACATGACTTACAATTATAACAAAAGAACAACAAGATAAAGAATGTCTTTAAATTATTTTGTACTAAACTACATCAATTGATTGACTGTAGGGTATAAACTAACAATCTTACACTTGCACTGAGTCAATCTTTTAAGTATCTCATACCATATCAATAGATCTGTAAGAATATATACATCATTTTGGATATCTCATAACCTTTTATTACTCATTTTAGTTATAAACTTAATGGATAATACATACTTCAGCTAAGCATCACATGCTTAAATCATTAACTTTAACTCTTTAAAGACTTAGCATTTCATATTTAATATTAAATCATGTTAATTCAATTGGAACTAATGAAAGTAAGTCATTATATTAGGCATCACTATAGAAGAAATATTATTGTATTATATAATATCTCATATTGTATTTTTCTCCTTACATAAAATCACACTCTTATGAAATTTTATTGCGAAGGTATTCACTAGAGAATCTTGTTCCCTATAAATAACAAAAAATTTAAAACTTACCATAACGATCTCATCGAAGTGCTTAAGCATTTTCAATGCTTAAATTTTACTTAGATTTAAACAATTTGAACTTTTCAAAATTTTAAATCAATATTTCATTTAATGCATATGACTATATCGCATAAAGTCATTAGTAATCTCATGAAATATAAGTATTATCCTTTTATGAATTGTTGATCCATCCAATACATCACATGTATAAAATTTAACAATTCAATATCATCATCATCCTTTCACCACACCAAAGGTTAATTTGATTAGTCTTCAACTTAACAAGTTTCACAAGTTTTATACGATTCATTATCAGAAGGATACACATATCCTTATATGTAACTTCGTGATTCTCGTTATGTTGATTTAACCAACATGGCATAAAAGGATAGTTTCAGTTATCCAACTTTTTATTCTTGCCACTTATGTTAAGCATAAGTCTCTTTTGATTCAACACATACAAACTATTTGTATAAAATTGGATCAACTACTTTTACTTAACAATCTATTTCTTATCATACTTTGAACATTATAATAATGTTGAATCTAAATTAAGTATCAAATACTTATAAGCATGAACTAGAAATACATATGATCTCTATCATATCTCGTATAGGCATGAAAAGTCATGCAATCATTTTTCTTCTAATGACAACTATTATCATTCTATAGCAAATGTCTTCAATTGATGTCCATGTTTATGCTTTTAGTAGGCTAAATTAAGTGGAACAATTCCATCAAGGTACTATACCTTTTAGCTATAATTTATGCAACCTATTGCATCTTGCTATCATGGTGTTGACATACATCTTACTTGTTGTCATTAAAGTTTGTGAGACATTAATCAACTCAAAATGTCAATAAAATTTTTCATCTTTATGATTTTGACATATCTCTAAAACTTTGCCACTAAATCCTTAACAGGGATTATAGAAAAATAACATAATGGGCATACAATTTTCTATCTAACTTTAAGAACTCTTCTCAAACATAACATATGTCCAAGAAATTTAGTTCACTAACTCAGTATCAACAATACTAAACAAGGTAAATTCCACTCAGAATAGAATATCAATATAAGAAAAGTAAATAATTGATTATATGTCATGACTACCAAATGAGATTAGGACTTTAATTATGTATTTGGTTACTCCCACTATTTTATTTGAAATAATCTCGCTACTATTCGGAAAGATTACTCTAATCTTTCTAGAGGGCTAGGATCCTATTCAAATATAGTTGATCTTGAGTTTACTCAACAAACCAACCAAACTTAAATTAGGTAGATAAAAACTTTATCAATCACATCTCATGTGACTCCTAGATCCGTTAGGTGACAACTCTTGCCAAAATATATCTTATATGTTATTCCTAACCTTGCCTCTAAGTTTATGTGATCATGAGTTTGCTCATCCAAATCATACAATGACACGCCTCGGACCACGCCAAGCACATGACAACCGCCGCATACCCAGGCTAAGGACACTCACAGTACCCTTAGACCGACTATGCAAGGCTTACAGAGTACCTTTACTCTAGCAGTTCAGAAATACATCTTTTCATTTAACAAAACTTTTTAAAGAGTAACTAAAACAGTAGAAATCCTTTTTATAACAATTTTACAACAGTCTTTACAATCAGTCTCATGAGCTATTACAAACTAGGACTAAAGCAATTTAAAAATGTTTACCCACGTGCGACAAGTCCCAAAATCAAAATAAAAACCCACACATCAACTCTGAGCTCCGAGCTCGTCACCTAATTTGCATGGTTGAAAATGAGAGGGGGTGAGTACTACGTACTCATGAGCAGGAAACACAAGTGCAACATTTTAAAGACAGACATGTACTTGGGTAACTCATGTTACCTCTTATCCATTGGTAATTTCTATTACCTCAACTTGATAGGTCTAGCTTATGATTCCAACCTTTGGAAAACAAAAATATAATAAGCAAGCTGCCAAAATATAACTGTGTGTCACCTCTATTCGGCTAACTAGCGTGCACACCCACCGAGGAATTTCATGGAAAAAGAAAACATCCATTCTCGGTGTTGGCTCTAACTTTCATCTGTGGTGAGAGCGGATTACGGTCAGTTGCAAGCCTTGCGTGAGCTAACATCTTGCCGCAAAGTCTCGCTCACAAGTTTCGCACGGACCTACCATCTCACTGTGAATACCGTCGCATGGATTAACATCTCGCTACGAATACTTGTTTGTCAGACTCGTGGGATACCAACCTCACTGCGAGGACTGACTCATCCAACTATGTGGGAACCTCGTGGGACTTTCATCACCCTGCGAGGAATTGTCTCGGGTGCCCAGCACCTGGAGTGATAACTCTATAAAAGTCTCGGGTGCTCAGCGCCCAGAGTGACCACTCTAACCTCACCAAAACTAGCAATCAAGTATAAAAATACATAATATAGTATAAGGCATCATGCCATACCTGCCGGTTTAACCGACGTCAATAAATAAAACTTGGCTCAAAGCCCCGGCCTCAAGCCGAAATGCATTAAGGCTAAACACGACCCCAACTTCTTCGTTGGTATTCCTTTATCACCCTAGAATTCACTCTAAGTGCTCATTCGGTCTCTAGTCCATTGCTTTACTAGCAATTCCTAACAGGCTTTACTTAACACTTACTGCATTTTCTATGCATAAATTTAAATGATTGAAATTAAATCGAGACACTTGGGTCCCCCCTAACTCACCTCAAAGGAGGGTCCACACTCTTGAGAAATCCTCAATTTGCGATCCAACCTCCAAATCCAAGCTCACACACCTTTGCATAAAGACTAGGCAGTCAACGGGTCAGTTCACGCTACGAATAGACAAGAAATTATGGTTTAAACCTAATATGGTGGGCAACACGCCCACCCTAGGCGTGTCCGGAGGGGGTGTCAGCCCCTCATGGGCACGCCCATCTGACTTAGCCACATGGGCATGTATGCTGGCCGTGTCAACCACTGTCGGACACGTCCAGGCGGACACGGCCACACGGGCTTGTCCCTGAGCGTGTTCGGCGGCAAAACGTTGTTCTTGCCGGCTGACACCCAAACTTCAGCCATTTTGCTCCGTTCTAACTTCTACCATGCATAACAAACCAATATACACCACATACTCAAATCTCATAGCTCGAAACTTAACAACGAGAGACATCGGAAAATTTACCTTAAACTTTCCGTTGCAGATCAATCGAAATCCAGTGACAATCTCGCAAATCTGACTCCGTAGTTGTGTTCCTTGGCCCTCAATTAATCTAGAGAGTTAGTGATTGAGTTGTTTTTCTCCCATTCTTTTCCTCCTCTTTTCTCTCTCCTCTCGCCAGTGACGACCTGCTTTAAACGGGGAAGGCGACTCGACACGTCTGGTGACACGCCCACCTGGGCATGTCTAGAGGGCGTGTCCGACTCCTCACACGCCCAGCGGCACGGCCACTACTCTGGCCATGTCAGGCAGTTTTTCATCACTTTGACCCCCTTTCAACCTCTTTTCAGCACCTTATAGTCTCGAATTTATTCCAAATAAATTCTAAATTATTTTACATCTCCAAAAGAAATTTAACGACAAATCTAAACTCAGGAACTACCAAAATTTTATTCACCAATTTATTTCATATACATCACTAAGGGACTTAAAGGTCTGGTGTTACAATAAATATCTTTACTTTCATTTCTTTAAAAGTTAATGGTGTATTGGTACTCGTAATCCTTGCATAGTCGCGTTAAGTGTACCATGAGTATCTTTAGCCTGGGTATGCGGCAGTTGTTATGTGCCCGAGGTGATTCTGGGGCGTGACAGTTACCTTATTGGATTTTGAGGTTATTAGATAATATAGAAGACAGAAAAATGTGGATATGTATGAAGGTGTACAAACTAGAGTTAGGATGATAGAAGAGGATATAGAGCAGTTTTCTGTAGATATTGGACTACACCAAGGTTCTTCTTTAAGTCCATTTTTGTTCGCAATAGTAATGGATGAACTAATTAAGAATATCCAAGGGAATGTGCCTTGGTATATGTTGTTTGCTAATGACATTGTTTTAGTGGATGAGACAAAAGAAGAGATTAATGTTAAGCTGGAACTTTGGAGGGAAACGTTAGAGTCTAAGAGTCTTAGATTGAATAGGACTAAGACGGAATATATGGAGTGTAACTTTTCGGGACAAAGAGTGGTTACCGATGTGGAGGTAAAGAATGGTTCTGAAGTTATACCACAAAAGGAAAGTTTTAAATATCTAGGATCAATCATCTAGAGCAATATAAATATTGATGAAGACATAGTTCACCAGATCAAAACAGGGTGGCTTAAATGGAGAAGTGCATCAGGAATCTTGTGTGACAAGAAGATACCACTAAAGCTTAAAGGTAAATTTTATCGTTCGACGATTAGACCGGCCATGCTCTAAAGAGTATAGTGTTGGCCCATTAAATAAGTGCATAGTCATAAGCTAATGGTGACGGAGATGGGGATGCTTCGTTAGATATGCAATCTTACCTGAAGAGATAAGGTCAAGAATGTGATGGTAAGGGATAGAGTAAAAGCAGCTAACATTAATGACAAATTAAGAGAGACAAGGCTTAGGTAGTTTGGTCATGTTAAAAGGAGACATCCAGAAGCTCTTGTGAGAAGATGTGAGAAGATAGTACTCAGAGACTGTAAGAGAAAGTAAGGGAAGCCTAAGAAGAATTGAGGGAGGTGATCAAGAATGATATGATAGCGTTAGAACTTATCGAGAACATGATCCGCAATAGAAACCTATGGCGTAATAAGATTCAGATAAAGAAGCTCTTGTAAATAGATTCTTATAGGTCTCATAAGTTGATCTAACTTGACTTAGGAGTTATTATTTTTATTATTAGTATTATTTTTTTCTCTGTTTTATATGGGTTGGAAACAGCCTCTATACTAGGTAGGAGTAAGGTTGCGTACTATTAAGACCTCCCCAGACCCCGCTTAATAGCAGGATTTTCACTAGGTGTTGTTATTGTAGAAGACATAAAAAATTTATTGAGTATGAAAAACAAGTTAAAAACCTCAGTTATATCAGAGATAATGGAATTTCCAATTGAGAATATGAGTTTAACACTTGCCACACAAAATAGATACGCTATTAGCAACTACCCATCATGAAAAATTCATCCCTCTAATTGCAAACTCCTTTGCCTTATCAACTAATCCTTCCTAAGTAATAATCAATTCCCTAAAAATCACATCTTGTTTAGTGTAAATCTAGCCTCATTCCTGCTCAATAACTCTTTCATAAACTCAAAAGTTTCTCTGAGATAGAAGATAGGTTTATTAAATCATTATCATCCATCCACGTCTTAATTCCATTTTTCTCTACATAATTACTCTCTTCAACATGTGACTTTAGTGAAATAACTGTATCTTTTCTTTCAAATTCAATTTTATAGAAAAAAGAATATCAATCCAGCCAAAAAGCCAGTGTCATACCATCTATCAAGCTAATTATCACAACAAACTTCATTCTCTTTAGGATTCCTCTAGTGGAAAAAGAACTAACTGCACTACACCCAAAGCTTTATCTGACAAAAGCAGGCTTTGGAGGAAATGCTAAATCCATAGTTTTGCTACAGTATAAGAACCATAAGTTGAGAATTAACAATGACTCTATACCATTGATACTCTCATAAGCAATAATTAAAATCCAATATATTAATTGAAACCAGAGAGAGGAGAGGGGGTTGGGTTCAATTAGGATTTCACAATAATTTGTGAATTAGTTTAGATTAGGATTTTAGTTAAAAACTTAACTAATATAATTAAGATATAGAATATTTGAACTAATTAAAATTTTAAAATCAATTAGTGGGCCTCATTTCCACATGTCATACTAATTGATTTTAAAAATTAATAAAATATCACATAAGCAATGACGTAGCACTTGACAAGAGAAAGTTTAATTCTATTTAATCTTCCATATGTTTATCATCTATTATGAAAGTTTTGAAAACGTTTGAAATTAAATGATAAAAAATGTTAGGTTTCAAGTTATATTATGATAAAAATAACATTATTTAAAATACATTTTAAGCCTAAAAACTAATTAAACATGTTTAATTATGGAAGGAATATGTCACAAAATAATGTTATCTTTTGATTTTCAAAATCACTTAACCATATGAGGATTTCTATTATATAATATGCATAAAAATAAATCAAAATATAATTTTCCTTGGTCATGCCGTATTTTGACTATTCCTTGTCAAACAACAATATATAGATTAGTAAACTCTAAAAGAAATACATTGGAACATATTAAGGTGATTAACACTTAAAATCATAGAGAAGTATATACATTTATATAAGCAAAGTACTAAATAGAGAAATAAAAACCGTTATTTAACCTGTAAAGAAGAAACCCAATTAAAGATTATTACAAGGTTTTGTTTATAGCATGTTAAGAAATAAAACCATATCTCTAATACCATGTTAGAAGAGAGATTTAACAAATTGGAGTGAAGGTATGCTAGTTTCATAAGTTTGAAGCCCAATAAGTGAGAATATGTAAAACTAAGACAAACATAAGAATGTGCATATCATCATATTAGACAAAAATAGAATACAATCAAGTTTTATAGCTGTTAACACTTGATTTTAAGGATAGAATAGCCGCTGAGGGCATTGAGCCGAGATAAGTAATCGAATCAGATGTCAGTTGAACATTTCAGGCTAATAGCAGATAGAAAGAAAACATCGGCTAACAATATAGGATTTGACAACCGATTGCAAAGAAATATCGACTGACTTCAAATGGATAAGTCAAAATCCCTGATAATATACTCAAATAATTGCTAGAAAAGTGAAAAAAGACGTCAGTATCCTAGTTGTTGCATAGAATGATTATTTTTCAAGATAAGATAAACAACGAGAAATCCTGAAGATCTCCTAGAGTTTAAAGTTTTGTAAAACTGTTGCACATATCAGATAGTTACTTGTATAGATACGATACTTGAATGTAAACTAAACTGTAGCCTATAAATATCAAGTGTAAATACAATGAGAAGCGCTCTCAACATTCAAGCAATCAAATTATATTTTCTTCAATTTCTTCAGCTTTTAGTTTTCATAGTTAATTTAGTTCTCAATCGCTATTCACACTAGGCGCTTTTTGAAATAGTTTGGGAATCCACATGTTAGGAGACAGAATCCTTCTCCTAACTATATTGACTGATTTGGGAATCAGTGTTATCAACTTTAGCAGATACAACGTCTGATCTGAAATATTTTTGACGATAACATTGTGTTAATCTTTTTATAATATTAAAGTGATATTGGTTTTCGATAATTCAAAATACGAAAAAGTTTAGTAAGTATTCTACTGCGATCGGGATCTGATCTCTTGGTTTCCTAACATTGCACCTATCAAGACAACATTTTGAAATATTTGCTTCTTTAATCTTTTATTCATAGCCTATATATATATATATATATACGTACGTGAAAAACAAGTACGACAAGTTGCTCACTTGGCTTTCTGTTTTTAATTTTTACTGGCTTGACTAGTGCCGAGGATATTGGAGATAATAGCCTGACATTAAAAAGAAAGAGAAACGTGACGAGGGGACTTCGAAGGAACTTTGGAACAGGTGGCGAGACACATAACGACAATAAAAGTAAAGGAAAAGCACTAGTACGGAGTCAAAGTTGCACTAATATATAAAATTTTGAAACATTACTGGTGTGGCTTCTAAATAGGCAACAAAAAGTGAGGCTTGTTGATGAATGATGACTGTGGAGATGTGACCTATCCAATGCGAAAAGGCACATACCTTGGTCCACATCTAATGGGCCTAACCTATTTGATGTGAAATCCCCAAGTACCCAAACTTTGTACGTCAAAATTTATAAAAAAAAAAGGCATTCGTGTGCCCACACACTGGACCCCCTGAAAAGGCTTCGACACAACAACACTTGAGAAACTTGGCCCACCTCCTCTATGCATTCTTTGTTTGTTTTTGAAGTAATCCAATTATTGCTTTTTTGTTAAATAATTGTGTTTAATTCATCAAAGAACTATACCAACACTTAATTTTGTACATAGATTTATAACTCGGCTAAGGTAAGTAGAATCGAATCTGATATATTCTTTGTGCTGAACGAGCTTTTCTGCCTTGTAGACGCATGTACCTCACCCTCTCTAAGATTCCATATCCAAATCTTGTATAAATTTCTTTATATTAATCAGGGTACCGATAACATAGTGGTAGGAGCAAATGAAAATGACAATACACTTTTTTTAAAGATACATCTTACTTTTTAGTAGGAGTACTATGAAATTATTCGGCGCAGCTTGTTGGAGATCAGAGTTATGGTTTCCTGCATTCTTTTGTTTGTAGGATCTTAACAAACTTGAAGGTTTCAACCAAAATATAATAATAATATATTTTTTGTTCAAGGTAAAATATTTGGTTGAAACTTTTTTTAAAAAAAGTTAAATGCATTAAACTTCACCATCCAAAAAATTATGTACAATAGAAATCACATGTAGTTACTGTTAGATTTGTAACGTTACAAATTTATTAATTGAATAAATTAATTTGTTGTTTAATTACATTTATTTACTGTAACCCCTTTTTAATCTTTAGATTGATGTGTATTATTGTCTTTTATTGTGTTTTAATGTTTAGTTTGTAAACTTTAAAATCAAATGCCTATAAAAGAATTAGGCTTTGGTCTTGTAAGAAAGATAGAAAATAAAAGGCAATAGAGTATATACAAAAGAGTGATTATATGTTTGTTGGTTTTTGGTAATAGAGAGAAAGCAACTGCTAGTTCAAATAGAATATTTTGTTGGTGCTATATACAAAATACTAAAGATTCGTTGTATTCTGAGAAACAAATATTGTTGGAATTATTGCATTGTGAGAAATCAAATTTGTCTTAAGGAAAGTGTGTCTCAGATCAAATACAATTGTTTATTGTTTTCACGTATATTCTTTCTATATTATTCTTCCAAAATTACTTTTATATCAAGTCTATAATATTGTCATAATTATATTATTTTGTACTAAGTCCAGTTTTTATTATGACAATTTGGTCCAATTTTCAGACAATCATTTTATGTTCAATTTTACATTTTGACATTAATAGAGGACTTTTATTACCAGAAATAATTTTAGTAATTACAAAAATAATGAGAGTTCGATTGTCACACGTTTGAGCAAAGATTTGTTGAAACAGTATTTTTCCCACTTGTTTCATGAAAAGTACGCCATTGTAAAACATAAATATTGGAAGATCAAATTCATCTTTTGGCTACATAATGCTAACTTGTCCGACTGCCTTCAAATATCTCCATTCATTTGTTGGCAAAGAAATGAGCTTTCATATTATTCAAAAATATTTATTAAGAAATTATTCAACTTTAAATATAAGTTGTTGTACGGAACTAATTGATTCAAAAGATAATTGCTTTGAGGCATATATCAATGTGATAAGCTAAATGCATAGAACACGTCAAGAAATAAGGCCTATTCCAATATTTTCCTTCCCAATTTGAGCATAAGTAAATTTTTATTGGCGTAATTATTGAAACTATCAGGTCAAGCGATAAACTTGAACCTAAAAATTACGCTTGTGCTGTTACCTAAAGATAATCACTGTATGCAAATAATAACCATTTAATACCTCTTATATATAACTGATAGAGATCATTTTGTTATCTGTAATCTTTCACAATATTGTATTTATTTTACAGGGAAAGATGTTGCCTGCAATTACGTTAAATTTTCTCTTCCTTATTATGGTATCAGAGCATTAGACTCACTGTCCTTGATATTTGTTTCTCTCCAAACTTGCATCATCTGCGCTGGTGGGTTCGTCATTGCTAGAACGTCGACATCATCTCTTTTTCTCTGTTAAACTTTCTCTCCTCTGTTGCCGTCACTGCCTTCATCATCTGTCTTTGCCAATGTCTTCCTTCGCCAACGTCAACATCATATGCCGTTTTTTTTTTCATTATCTTCAACACTTTAAGCTGCCATAGTTAAGAGCTTTCGTTGATGGTTTATTTAGATGTATAGGATAAAATCTATGAGATAATTATATATTGTAAATGAAATTATAATATGATTATAATTATAAGATTCATATTACATTTATGTATTATACCTAAATTGTTCTTAGCCATTGTTCCATTAAGATTGCATATTAATAGAACGTAAAAAGACTAGCACACATTATGTTTTTCATTATAAATGAAGTAATTGATCTAATTGACTGAAGTATGGAGATACTTAAACAAACGTGTGGGTGCTTATTAGAAAACAAGTTCACTAAACTGACCCAATATGAGAAATTAATCCATTTGAAATATTACTTGTATGTCTATGGAAATTCTCATTGTGGTAATTTTATAAGTGATCATTTGACTTGAGGTCTCCAAAGTTATATTGTATAAGAATTGCTATATTTTGATACTACTTATGATCTATTTAATCATGAGTTGTTAAATCAGTAGTCATTGGATGTAGCATGGACTATATGGAGGTAATTTTATGATCAATATATGATTCATCACCCTAAAGTAATTAAGGAGAATGTTCTATTATTCTCGATTAGTATTGATTCGAAAAATTCTTAGTCAAAGTGGAATGATGCTTTGTAAATAGTTTATAAATGTCATTAAAAGAATCGATAGCTAAAGGCGGAAAACTAATATGATTGGACTATAAAAGAGTAGACATTAATTATATGCTCTGTCTATTCAAAACATTGTATGATGAAATGATTGAATTATACGGAAAAATCTTGCACGGAAAGGTTAGTCAAAACCACTTTGACATTCCTAAATATTTGGGTAGTCATGATACGTAGCTAGACGCCAATCTTGATCTATGATTATAAATTGTTTAATTGGAGAATTAAAGATAAATTAAAGGAGTTTTAATTTGTCTAATTTTAATCATGAATTAGAATTAAAATTAGAATTTATAATCATTGCCAAAATATTTCAGAACCTAATGGGTCTCACATATAGAATGAATTGAAGAGAACAAATATATTTTATCAAGTTGGACTTGATTTTAAAGTTTAAGAAACTTTATGATTAAATATGAGATATTTAATAAATAAGGATCAAAATGAGATATTGGATCTAATTTGGGTATAATTGGTATTTAATTAGAATTATTTGTAATTCTAATTAAAGTTTAATTGAAATTAGAATTTAATTTCAATTAAATTACTAGAGTGTCCAAAACCTATTATAAATAGACTTAAGCTTTAATGGAACTACCATTTATTGCCTAACCCTTTCTGTATGAATTACAGAGTTCTCTCAACCTATTCTGTGGATACCGTTAGAGGTCGGACACTTGTGCAACTATGGTGGTTGATATAAATCAATTTCGGAAATGATTCGAGGGATACGACAAAATAAGGATCAAGCTTCGGAATAAAGTACGAATTAAGATTTATGTTTTATTATGATTTGTGTGTTAATCATTTTAAAGAATTAAAATGATCTTGATTTTTGAGAAATCAAAATTAGAAAAAGTTTCATTATTATTCAATTGTGGACGGGATCTGACCCCATCCCGATTTATTAGCATTCGTGTCTCCTCCATCTCGTGACACAGAGCTAGCAACATCGCTGTCAACACTGTTGCAAGGTGTTGCCTATTTTCTCTACGTCGGTAGTTAGATTTCTCCATGGCTACCGATAACTCCTCCCATAACAACAATCAATTGATTGTAGACCTCAATGCTCAAAATAACTCTTTCAATTACCCTACCCTTAATCTCAAGTTGGATAAAGAAATTTATCGTCTCTGGGCACCTACAGTTCTCTCTTCTTTAGAAGCTTACGACTTGGATCATATTAAAGTGTCAGACAATACTACACCAACTCCTCAACTTGTTGACACAGATGGAAATGTCGCTGACAATTCAACTTATACAATTTGGAAACGTTAAGACAAGCAAATCCTCCTATGGATTAGATCGCTCATCAGCGAACGATGTCTCATTCATATAAGTCGTGCTTCAACTGCTCGTCAAACCCTGTTAAAGCTAGAACAGACCTTCAAAGCTCAATCGAAGGCTCGTATGTTGGAGTTTGATTCAAAATTGTATTTCAACCATTATGTTGTAGTTGCTTATTTAGTTTGAAAAAGTCAGTAGTTGTGTCCTTTGTTTACCAAGTCTTCAGGAATAGTTTGTTTTATTTGTTAGTGGGTAAAGTGCCTATCGTGGGGCAGATGGTTTAATTGTCAGTTATTTAGTAAATGTCTATTTAACATAATCAAGGGTTGTAAAAACTAGGTGAATGAGAAGTGCATTTATTCACAACTGCAAAATTATTTTTCGTATAGTAACTTGTGATTATAGGTACCAATATCTCAACATTGTGGTATCAGAGCCAGGTTTGTTGAGTTGGTACCTATGGCGTCATCAAATGGAGGAGGATCACTGCAGTCGTTGATTCCCATCTTTGAAGGAAAAAACTACAATTTTTGGCAAATCAAGATGCGAACCCTATTCAAATCCCAAGAGCTCTGGGATGTGGTTGAAGATGGTTATTCTAAAGAAGGAGAAGAGACCAGGGTTCTTGAAAACAAGAAGAAAGATGCAAAAGCTTTGTTTTTCATACAACAAGAACTTCAT
>JANIMX020000510.1:89949-106292 GCA_024582655.2 Erythroxylum kunthianum
TTTTGATATGGGACGTGAAAGGGGGAAATATGACTTCAATTGCATTTGCACATGCCTGAAGGTTTCACACGATGTTCCAAGGTACATGATGGTAGTTGGAGAAAGAGCTGAGATTCGTGGTCTGAATTTAGAGGGTCTTCGCCGCCATGGGTTCTCAGCAGTAGAGGTTGGTGTGGAAAGAAACCTTATGTGCTGTTAATATCATGAATAAAATCAACCAATAGTTTCCTATTATGGTTTGAAAAGAACATATTTACATAACTTTAACTTTTAAAAGCTGTATTCAAAAGCTTTTGGGTGTGAGTGTAAGTCTTTATATTTGGGCATAGAGCTCCTTTTTGAACTCTTATTCCATGTTTGGTGTTTCGGTGAATTGCGGTTTGTTGGTGGCAAAGGTCAAGCTTTGTCTGATGGTAGTGTATGTTATGGTAGAATCTGATTTTATAGAACATATTCTGGATAGCTGAAATATATTCTCTCAAGGTTCAGAACAAAAAAAAGAAGGGACTTAAAAGTATCCTCTTTAAATTTACTCAAGTTTCAAAGTAATGCAATCATATAATTTCTTTTTGTAATACCCATTGTCTTCTCACTCATTTCTTTGAAACTGAGTATATATTTCTTTTGCTTGTATTTTCTCAATACTTTTTATGTTCAACATTTTAAAACAAACTTTGAAGTCATTATTTTAAGATCATCGTTACAGTTGACAATCTTCCATTTACAAATTTCAGAGCTAAGTTGGGGAATCATTAAGCAAGTCATGTCTAAATGAGATTTAGAATACAGTAGGTGCTTTTGATAGATAATGCTGATAGAGACTAGGAAGTCATGATGTGGAGATTCACAGAGAATGATTGTTCTTTAAGATTCAAGTACAAATAAGCCGTATAATTTATCCGTGCTTTATTTTTTTGAAGATGTAAGGAACTGTATCTCTAGTTGGACGTTGATATAATCTTGTGCTATTCGAGAAATAACATGGGTGCTGTTTGGTGAATTTAATTGGGATATATTGACCCCTAGTCATAGTTTTCTTGGGATTGGTTGAGCAGTTGAGCTGATTTCTTTGGTATAGATAAGGTAATGCTAGTTGGTAGTATAATGAAGATGAACCGATAAAGAAGGGTAAAGTATTGTGAAAATAGGATCCACAATTAGAGAATCTGATGCTTGCTCCTTATATGTTCTTTGATAAAGTCACAGGTTATTTTCTGAATGGAAATTTTGTTGATGACAAGAGGATTTTGATGATCAATATTATTTTGTCTTCAATCACAAATATTATGAGATAATTGATACCCTTAGGCAGGCATTTTTGGTCTACAATCTTTATTTCTTTTTCTATGTCGTGTTTGAATGGACTGTATGCTTTATTGCCAAGGATCTCTAGACCAAGAGCCTGAGGCAGGCTTACAGGAAGATATTCATGCCTGCTGACACTGGTTCTGTGGGTTTTGAAGAACGTCTCGCTGAAGTGGTATCGCGCACCTTTCTCCTCCCCTGTATCTCCTTCTCTCTTATGCTCATCTATTGAGACAAAATTTAAAGCAAAATAAATTTCACAGGAGGGGAATGAAGAGTTGAACAAGGTTCAGGCTGTACAATCAATGTTGCACTCCCTCCGAAATTCATTTGTGGAAATGCGCCGTGGTATATGTAAATTTAGGCATTGGAGCGGCTCTTGAAGGTATTTAGTTGTGACTTCCTGTTCCTCTCCCCTTGGCAGAAGTTCTTTTATCTCACTATATGCTTTGTTTCTCATTTGTTGCATTCTTTATCTACATGTCAAATGGTTTGGGTCAGTTTGGAAATAAAAATATAACCATATAGAAATGTTTATTTTGTCTTGACAAATTTCTTTTGATTGTGTACGGATTGAGCATTTTTTTTCAGGTTACCAAGTGAAGCTGAAATTGACTGAACTTTGGTGTGAAACAATTCCATGGCTTTAGAAAGAGTCAATAAAAGGACAATCTGCAAATGGAAACTGCAGTTTTTGTCTGTACTATAGTTGATGGAGAAATTATTTAGAATATGCAGCAGACTATGAATGTTATTCAAAGGAAATATTTGAAGCAATTCATTATACAAGTATTTCTATAAATTAATTACTCTCCATTCTGAATGGATTGTCTTATTGACTTCGAATTATTTTGATTTGGTGAAGGAGCTGATTTAGTACTAGCCTCTCTCTTGAATTTCGTGGTTAATGTTTAGTCAAAACTTACTCTCTTCTCCATTACCGAGAAAGTTAATGTGGGAATGGTAGCTTGTTACTTCCTACCTTTACATCAACTTGTTCTTACCAACCTTTCCGTGGCCTTGTGTTTATTAATATCTTCTACAGTCCACCTTTGATTTTGCTATCCTAGGACGGAATAAAGAAAGGGGGAAACATCACTTTCACCAAGTATCCACTTTCTTTTTCAGTTGATATCTTGAACATATAGCACCTGCAAATAAACCAGAAAATGGCTACCTTTTGCTTGAAAGGAACAAGCCTAGTGCTTGTACATTGGACACACTCCTCATTTGTCCTAAAACCAGCTTACCATTTCTTTATGGTTTATCATTCTTAACAATAGCTTAAGCTCCTGTCGTGTAATTACTTTACCTTAATTGGTTGCTTTGTTGGTAAAAGAGCTACTCAATAACTACGATTTAAAATGCTATGCAAATACAAGGGACAGAGAGACATGGAAAGTCGATCGGTGATCAGCTCCTGTAGGCATTATTTGGTGGAGGCACACACCATTTATCGAATTCTTAAATATTGCTTTTATTTTTGATAGGCAACACTTACCAAACATGGGGAAAGTGGTATTCTTCTTCTCTTTTTGCAAACATGGAATCAAGTTACAAAAGTACCGTGCATATCATATGTTAGTTGATATGAATTATGTTCTGCAAATATAATGCTGAGAAGAATTTATCAGTGCTGGTAATTAGTTTCATCCTAGTAATTTGTATATCTGACATACTATTAGCCTTACAAAACTTGCTTCTTACAGTACTTTTCACAGAAAAGTTATAGCAAATCTGATCCATAGAAGCAATGAAGTTCAGTGCTTTTTAGTCGACCAAGCATCTAAAAACAGCAATATATGGCCATGATGATTCTGATTCCTCTAAAGTTCATATCCTTCTGGATCACTTGGGGGGCCAAGTGTCAGAAAGAATTGATATATGCTCAATCATCAAAACCTTCATAGAATATGTAAATTATTGGCACTAACCCTCAAGTGCTTTATCATATCCTACTGTATACAAGATGATTTTTCTAATGGGTATTTTTCGTTTGTACACGTAGTGTCAGCCCTATTTCTAGCACCAATCACTGATCACACAATCATGCATTCAATAGTCGTGTGTTACCTTACAATATTGGCTTAGAAATTCTTGTAATGGGAAAACAAAGAAGAACCATAAAACAGGTGGATTGTTGTTATTTCTTATTTCTTACACACCACCTTAGTCACAAGACTAGAAACTATGGAAATGGAATTCAACTATTTTACTAATGTGTAATCTGGAATTAACTATGCAATATTCAATCTCAGTCAAATAGAGGTAAAGAAACTTCCTGGAATTGGAGAATCTTTTTTTTTTCTCTATATAATTAGTCATAGATACTGTGTTAATGGGGGTGACTAATTAATCAATTTTGTAAAATTGAGATCATTGGTGATTAAGTCCATTATCTTCAAATCTTAAGCTAGTTGGATTCCTAACTAAAACAATATATCTAAAATAGAGTTAGAATTTGACATGTGGTAACTCTACAATATCATTAATTTATATATCTCATAAATTCTTTATATATAAAGATATATTACTTAATATATATAATTTTTACTATAATATATAAAAGGATAATTATTTTATCATATCAAATTTTCTTATTAATAAGGAATAATTTAAAATACTTGGCCATTTTTATCATTATAATTCTTGGTTTCTAGAATAAAGAATTCTACCAATTCCCACAGTAGGGTAAATGTTGCATTCAAATCCATATACTTCTTCTTATAAGAATTTCTCATTTGAATTCTAATAGTCCTAGTGAAATTTCTATGAAATTGCTCCTCCTGCTTTGTAAGTAAACACCAACTTTAGACTTGCAACTTCTTGTCTTTTACTTTTATTTTTCTATCTAGAAGCTTTACCTTCAAATTTTAATTAACTCTGCTATAAAAGTTTTAAATATTAATTTACACAATTATTATATATCCATGTTCAGTGTAGCACATATATATTAATGTAACTTTCTTTTAATCATTTATTTATTTGCTAAATCAAACAAAGGTGAAGTTTCAACTTAATTTTAATCTCCTTACTGAAATTCATATATGCATAGTTTTCTAATATTTCAATTCCTTAGCAAAACATGAAGTATGAACAATCTTACAACATAGATTCAACAATAAGTGATATAATTAAGTAGCTACTTAAAACATTTATATATGAATTACTTCATATGATGTGGGTCAATTTATTTATTAGGTTTGAGCAGGCTGAAGGGGGTATTGACAATTCATGTCAATGGAATTCTTAGGCTTATTGACCTCAGCCAATATTCTAACCAGCAAATTGGTCAGGTCTGATGACTTGCTCACAAGTCTAATCTCAAGAATGATCTTTAAATAAGGTAACAGATTGATGCTTCCCTTCTTCACAAATTGAAGAGAATGTGTAGATAGAAACAATGTTTTCTTAATTTTATATAATGCCCGAGTTGTAAAAATATCCAATCATAGTCTCCTGGTGTGCGTTCATTTTCATGAACCCCACCGTCACCACCATCATCATATAAACCACCAAACTAGCAACTAGACTTGGTTACTCGATTGCTCTCTCTCTCTCTCTCTCTCTCTCTTTGACGGGTTTGCTATTCTATCAACAGTGGATGTTAGTTTAAGAGAATAAGGTGAGGTGAGGATTTGTCTGGGTGAAAATGGGCAGGAAGTGCTCACATTGTGGGAACATGGGCCACAATTCAAGGACTTGCAGCTCTTCCAGAGGGAATAAAATTATTGGTGGAGGACTCAGGCTTTTCGGAGTGCAACTGCAACTCGACTTCTCTTCAATCTCTTCACTTCCCATCAAGAAGAGTTTTAGCGTGGATTCCCTGTCAGCTTATTCATCTCCTTCTTCTTCCTCTTCTTTATGTTCATCTCGAGTTTCTATCGACGACAATTCTGACAAAACATCTGTTAGTCTTGGTTATCAGTCTGATGGTCTCGTTGGACGCGAACAGGAGAGAAAGAAGGGTGAGTTGTCATCATCCATATATATACGTATATGCTTAATTTTCATGCTCTAAATTTTCATCTTTTCTTCCTTCTTGTTTTCTGGGATTTGATTTAGGATTTAATCGATGCTCAAAGCTCATAATTTTTTCATGGTTTGTTTCACTAATCTTGCCTTCAACACTTGGGCTTATTGCTACTTGTCATGCGCCTGTAAGTTCTTCCCAAGAGATATTTCAACTGGTTTTCTTCAACTATGAACAAAATTACACAACAAGCTTCAATTAGATCGTCTCTAGAGCTCACCTTGTTGCTGTTTTGTACTGATTTACTAATTGGGTGATTAAATTAGGAGTTCCCTGGACGGAAGAAGAGCATAGAGCATTCTTAATTGGGCTTCAAAAGCTTGGAAAAGGAGATTGGAGAGGCATCTCCAGGAATTTTGTGACTACCAGAACTCCAACACAAGTTGCTAGTCATGCTCAAAAGTATTTCCTTCGCCGGGTTAATCCCAACAAGAAGAAGCGACGTTCTAGTCTCTTTGACATGGTAATTCATTAAGCCACTTCTAGCTAGAAACTAATTAAGAATCATTATATGTTCATTGGGTCATTTAGATTAATCTCCTAGTCTAGGCCTATGATCAATATTCTAAAATTCTAAGCTTTTCTTGGTTTTCTGGACATATAGGTTAATTGTCCTACTTCCAAGCATCCCAGAAATCCTGTTCCTACTCCATATTTTCGGACAAGTAGTTCTCAGTACCCAAGAACAAGCCACGAGACCGGTCTGACCATGCTGGGTTTAAGTTCCTCTGAGCAAAGGGTCAAACAAGATATCCATGGAACTGACATTCCTCAGTTAGGTTCTGGTCATCATCGTTCCATGGGATTTTCGCATGTAAATGAAGCTAACGAGCTGAAGTCAAAAAAACCAACGTCTTCAACTAGTGTGGCACCTGATTTGGAGCTCACTCTCGCCTGTCCGACGTCTTTGGAAGGAAGTAACAAACCAACGTCGACTTCGCTTCTGAACAGACCTATCAGAGTTACGTAACTGCATCTATAGAGAAACCCCATGTTGAAAAGAAATTATCAAGTGAAAGATCAGGCAAGTGTATAGAGGATTGGTTCCATCTCTATAAAACTGATCAAAAGTTTCTTCTGGACAGTAGCAACTATGCTGATAATGCATTCATAGAGTTAGAATAACTTTTGTTAACAAATCGCTACTGCTCTTCAATGTTGGATACAAATGATATTGCAATCCAAGGTCTCAAGCGTTCAATAAAGGTTTAAGAATGGAGGGTCTCTGTGTTTCCTCTACAAGGCCCACCGGCCTGCAAGAAAATGATAATCTAATAATACAGAGAAGCTAAAATATTCGTTGTATAATCTAATCGTTTTTATAATCATTTCAAATTTTCTAATTCAATATTTAATCACTTACTCATGAGTAATATATTTCTTTAGTAATTGGTTCTCTAATGAATTATAAAAATCAATAATTATTTTAAAATTTAATTAATTATTCACACAGTAAATAACATGTTTCATTAGTAATTGATTATTTAATAAATTATAGAATTAAAAAATAATAATTCACTCAAATTCATATTCAACAAAAATTTATTATATATCTTATTCTGCTAATATGTTTGAATAATCAAGAAACATGATATAATATAAAACTTATTAAGAAGACTAGCTTTTTATTTATTCATGAAAAGAAAAGTAATACACAAAGTTTTCTTTACATAAGTTAAGTTGACCATTTATCAATTGACACACATAAAATTTGTATAATCAACTTTCTTTTGAGAAGGTGATATGAAGTTGTTTAATATATATAGATATAAAAAAAATTTGATAATGCTCATGATCTTCCATCTATACATGATTAAAAAAAAATCATTCCATAAATTTAAACACTCTTTCATCCATCTATACATAATTAAAAAAAAATCATCCTTCAATAACTTTGGACAACCGTTGCTATTTTTAAATATGTAGAGGTAATCACATTGTTTATCTTCACTAAATATTTTAATTGATTACTTTCCACACGAATTGTGGAGTTACATATAAATATGTATATGTATGTAGAGTGCTTATAGACTTATACCTACGTACTTCACTCAAAGCAGCGAGTGTTGGCGAAAGGAATGCAGTTTTTGCATGAAAAACATACGAAAATAATTGACGTAGCAGAGTAAATACATATAGATATAGACATCTCTGCCTTAATTTGTCCTCGCACAAGGAACGGGACCATTGTGCCACTGCCATTGTCTTCTCTCCGTTAATGATCAATGGTGAAAATTTTGAAAATGGGGTCTACTTCTCTGGTCCTAATTTTCAAGAGAAAACGACTGCTCAGCCGTAGTTCTTTCTGGAGACACAAGTGGATCATTCTAGCTATATTTGTGTTTGTCTTCAAATCTCTATCTCTATCTCTGAATTAATCCACATTTCTAAGGAAACAAATAAAGTTAAGTTTATGGAAGATGATGCATTACATGTTCTACTTGTTCCCATGAAGTGAAAACATAATGCAAATTCCACGTGCAAACACGTATATATCAAAGAAGTTCTAAGATGTGGAAATCAATGATTAGAAAAAGGAGAGATAGATTAAGTTGAAAGGTTATTAATTTTTAATTATATCCTAAAACCAATTATTATGGGGGAGATCAACACTATAACATGTGAAATAGGCATTGGCTTGTTGGACACTGAAGTTTTTACATTTTTAAAAAAATTATTGTTCTTTGTAAGCTTGAAGGGACCAAGAACTTGGACTGGTCTATTTTTGTCATCTTAAAGGCACAAAATAAACTAGTACAAGCAATATCATGCCAACGTGAGATTGGCACATCTCCTTGAAGATAATTAAGGAAGTATACAACTCTTCATCAATTGTTCACAAGCTTCTATCAACACTTATTGCCTCCTCTTCAAAATTATTTATTGTCTACTAATATGTTATTTAATACCTTATCCTATACTTGTTGGCTAATTAGGGAGCCATTGAAAAGATATAGACAAGAAGTGGGGGTAGGAGGTGGACCTCTTATGGGTGGGTGTGTTCTGATTGTCCAAAAGAAGAAACAACTATTTGATGGCAGCAGGATCATACACACATAGCAAAAGAACAAAAGAAAAAACGAATTCAGGGATTCTATACTTAATACTTCAATACGTATAACATCCTTCTCAATAATATTGTCTGCTTGAATCCATATGATTGGTCATATTTATGATCACTTTTCAGCTAAAGTGACATTTCAACCAACTTGCATATCTGCTTTGCTAGCTGTTGGTCTCAATGAGGTGTCTACATTCTTCTATTGCATGTCTTCTTTACATTACATATCCATTCGGATGTACAAAAAAATCTTGTGGAGGATAGGACTTCGTTTACTATCACAAGTAGCAAATCCCACTTATCTATAAGTTATCTGATTTCCCTTATTGACCACTCTCTTTTGCTTTTGTAGAAACTCTTGTTTTCATCACCTAATCCCTGCATGATTTGTCAGATTTGATACTTTTAGAATAATTTCCATATATATATATATGAACATATGGTTAAAAGGAAATACTCTTTTCTAATTTTTTTGGTTGCATTCTTTAGGTTTATACGTCTTTATCCCTCACTCAACTGATGGCTCTTCCAATATTCAAGCTCTGGAAGAGGTGAAATTGTCTATATCAATAGAAGAAAACCAACCACAAAATAAGTCAAATGTCTTGAGTGGTCTTATCGAGAACCTCTTTTCTTTGTGGAAGTGATCGTATGTTCTATTAATCCTAACCATCAAAATGCAGCTTGTACCTCCAATGATGAGACATGACAAAAGATGAAGTGACCTACAAGGAACATGAACCCCAAATACAAACAGTTCCAACAGTTTCAGACGTACGAAAACAAAAATTAACAGCTAGAAACAATGCATCCCTCGTGTAATTAATCGATACCTTTGGAGGGGCTGTCTGATTATTCAATAATGGATGTAAATACAAAGGATCTAAGAAGAAAAACCGCTTGGCGACTAATCTACCATGTTCATCTGAAATCCTTGGTATCTATAAAATATATAAGAAACTCATCTTAATTTCTTTTAAACTCATTACCTTTCCTAACTTGATCATCACTTTCAAACTTGATGGAGAAACTAAACACCTTTATAATGCATGTAAGTCCTGAACATTAAATACTTAGGTATTAGTTGCATATGTATCTACCAGGTATTCATTTAGAATACGAGCACAGTCTAGTAACTTTTTTTCTCCCTTAGGTTACATTCTTAACGAAGCACATATTCTGTTGTTGCATTAAGCTAGCCAAATCGTTGATTTATCATACTATCAAGTAATAAGAATAAACCAATCACGTGGATGACTGCAATACCAAGTCACTTCCATGAGAATTCGATCGGTAGCTGTTGTTGTGAAACTAGAAAATGTGTTAGTTGCAGACCAAATCATGCTTACGATTACAGCTAATTAATGACGTTTCAACGTCAAAAGACAACTACAGGAGAGAGTAAGGATTCAACTCCTCTCACGTTTTCATCGTTGAACAAAGTTGTTTTCATCTCTCCAAATCACGTTTATTGATTCAAGGAAAGCGACATGAAAGTAAGACTTCATTGTTTGCTTTTGGCTTTATCAAATGCAATGCTTTAAATATATGTAATGTAGCTTATTGAATGTTACGTTAGTTCTGAAAACTTTGGTTCAGTTGGTAGAGTGACTAAAGTATTTTCCCTCCCTGCATTTGCAAATTAGGTAAGAACTTATGTACTAAGGAATTTGTGTTTATTACATCCAAAGTAAAAAAGAAAATACACATACAAATTCCTTTTCTTAGGAAGAGTGGTCTTACAAAATTCATCAATACCTCGTCCAAGGAAGGGATTATGAAATATACATATTTGGAATAGGTTCCATCGTGAGAAAGTAGGAAAAGCATCATGTCATGAGTAAAAGGTTATCATAAACCTCTTTTTGATATGTGACCTGTTAGATCATATTAAGCTACAAGATAAGATACAGTTTTTGGGTTTTAATGAATATCTCGTTCTCCTAAAGAGATTCCATATTATCCTTGTGGGAGAGAGTAAATCAGACCTCATTGCAATGTCATCATGAGGGCTTTCGAATGATTACTTGAACTGAAACAAAAAAAAAAAAAATTACAGTGGAAAACTCACTCGACAACTGATGAAGCTTGACAGGGATTATGGTACAAAATCAGTCTACCTAACAGTACCACCACAAGATGGAGGGATATATGTATAATGGATTCTGGAGAATCGTTTCGCCTGCCAACTTCAGAGTAAATGAGTTGCAGCAAATATTGTGTATAAAGAGTAATAACTTTTCAAAGAAAGCGACGTTTGATCTACCCAAGACATCCATCTTAAAAATGGCCGAGTTGTGGACTAATTTATAATCTCTCAACCACCTGCATCTCCACTTGCAAAATGAAAAAGCTCTCCTTGGAACCACGAAGAGAAGTATAATTTAGCCAATCTTTAAAGCAAGCTATTCATATGGGCAAAATCCTATCGATTACAAATGCTAAGCACCAAATAGAAGACGTAGAAGTTCATTACTAGTAAATACAAATTCTTACATTTCATCGACTATTATTATTTAGTGATTGGTCCCATGTAATGGTTAGGAAGATGAAGAGTAACCATTTCTACCAGATATCCTACATGAAAAAGGCATCGGATTAGTACAGTTGTCATCTGCAATTTCACTTGCAGTATTATTCACCTAGTAAACTCCCATGTCCCTCATTGTATCCAACAGCAGAGCTGTAGAAAGAGGTAGATATTCAAACCCGATAGATCTCAAGCCTTGGGACCAAATTCGAATGGGATCAAATCAGGTCATACCTACCAATTTCGAAGCCCAAATATTTTTTATTAAACCTAAACCTAGCTCAAAATGCATTCAATTTAAATTTTAACAGTGATTTCTAGTCAGAGCAGACCCAAAAAAATTTATAAAACGTACCCATTATCAAATTAAAACAGACAACTGATAAAGAAAAAAACTGTAAAAGTTATTGGCAATAAACTTATTTGCACTAAAAACGAATATATAAATTGGAAAATAAATATAGTAAAGCCAACTATTTAGTTAAGCCGCTATATTCAAGGCCTGTTTGGTTGAGCGGATAAAATCAACTGATAACTGATTCATCCTAATCAGTTCTTGGTAATCTACTTGGTAAAGGACTTTTATCAGCAACAGCTCCTGATTCAAAAAATTATTAAAGGTAACTTTTTATAATCAATTATCAACTATCAGCTACCCGCTCAACTAAACAAGCACTCAGTAAATGAATTTACATGAATCAAAAAGTTTGAATCTGTTGATCACTTCTAAGTGCCCTCCTACGTAATTTTCTATAGTCTACCTAAGGATAGAAAGTCGTGAATGAAAAATATAAATCAACTTATATGTACCCAAATGAAAGAATGAGAGGAAAATCTCTTGAAGGATTAAAATCAATTATTTCAACATAATGGATATTATATCACAGCAAACGCCTCCATTTTTGGAAATGAACCGCATCCAAAACCATATGAGCATTGCCAAATGGACTAGACCTTCTGAGCTTCTGATTCCTATGTGTCTGTGGGCGCAAAGTCTTTGACTCGTCTGTGTTAGAGGCTCAAGAGCAAAGCAACAACCAACTGCTTTGCATGTCAAAATAATTTCACTTAGTCAACCTCCTTTGCAGTCTTAAGCACCTGTCCTCCATATTATAAGAAGGCGATCAGGTAAAATACTGATATTTGCAATTTTCTGATGCATGATTTTATTTAATATCATGAATCATGAGAGCCTTGGACGATCAAAGTTATACGCTTAGCACTCTCTGCCCGAAAGCTATCTCCTTTAAATCCAATCTGGAAGTAGAAATCATTGTAAAACACCTCAAAAACTTGCTCCTGTTGGAATTGAGCAAAACATTTTAACAGTGCACCATTTTCCTACCGAGAAGGTAAGTTTATACAAGTATGCAGGAGGTTACCTCACTAGAGCTATCGAGGGGAAACCATCTCGAAAGCACCCCAAGATGCACGACTGCAGGAATCAATTTGAAAAGCAATGGTGTAGTCACCTGTACAAAGAACTTTGTCAGCATTGTTCCTCAACTAGATATGTTATAGTTATCAATAGTACAAAATGTCAAAGTAAAAGAATGCTTACCTTTCAAGTTCTCTTTAAAAGCAGACTAAGGAAATTTTCTAAATTCATCTTTACAACAACAACAAACCCAGTTTTTCTCGCTTTGCGAAGGTCGGGTGAGGGACATCAATTGTACGCAGCCTTTCATTTGTATTTTTTAACAAAGAGTCTGTTTCCGTGATTCGAACCTGTGACTTTCCAGTCACAAAGAAGTAACTTTACCATTACTCCAAGGCTAGCCATCTAATTCATCTTTAATTAATTAAAAAAAGATTTTTCGTTGAAATAGTCATTACAGTAAAGAAAGAAAAAAAGGGTTGCATGAAACTACACGGAGTTCCGTCCATGTACTTGCAAACCTCTTCGACAACATAAACAAGAACCCAAGAACTCCAGACATTGACTGCTGGTATAAAGTATAGATTTCATATTGTCTAGAAACATACAAGAAGATGCTTAGCAGTCGATACAATTTGCCCTGCATTTACATTAAAGACGGTGCATATGACTTAACTATCACACGTGAACATGTGTGTGCATAGTGCATGACTCAACTACGATCTGCTTTTGGAGTTAAATGCTAGCAATTCTCCTTCCTGTCTCTGTAAATTTTGAAGCTCTACAGAAAGGTAATTTTCTTTTCTTTTTAGGGTGAAATTCAGAAAAGGGATTTCTATCACTTAATTATTCAAATTGAGAATCAGCGGTAAAGCAAAGATGAACATTTAACTCTAGAAGATGTGGTCTTACACTCATAACCTAATTGTCGAGTTTATAGCTCCACAAACAAAGTTTTTTTTTCTTTTATCGATAAGATAGAAAAGAAGAAACCACATTTTTTAAAAGAAAAAACATTTAAGTACCAACCTCAACAAGATGAACATTAGATGCACGACTTAGAAGAACAAAAGCAAATTCCCCTATTTGTGCCAAAGACATTCCAACCTGCTCATACAAATACATTTGAGGATCTTCTATAAGAGGAACATTTAGAATTCAAACCAAAAATGCTGTCATATTCCAACAAATACTTACAAGAATGGAAGTTTTATTGCCGTATCCAAATCCCTTGACAACAGCAGCCACCACAGTAGTTTTTAAAATAATAACCAACAATACAGCTGCTAGTAAAATATCCACATGATTCCAGAGGAAATGAATATGTATCAACATCCCAATGCTTGCTAGAAATAGAGCTGCAAAGAAATTACGAATTGGTTCAACCTGAAAATTAACCAATTCCAATGAGCGCATAGAAAAGGAGACTTTTCCTTTAAATAACAGAATTACAAGAAAATAAATAGAGTAGAAAAGGAAACACAAGCTTTAGCGGAGAGATAAGAAAAGGAAATTTATAAGCAATTGACTCATTTTTGTCTCAACGACTTCTATCATTAAAGCTGAGAGATTCTATCACTATGATCTTCTGAATCAGAACAAACAAAGGCCTTACTTGTTCAAGTGTATGTTGAGCAAGATCTGTTGTTGATATCATCACTCCAGCAGCAAAAGATCCCAGTTCAAGGCTAAGGCCCAGCTTATCACTACACTGAAATGTCAAATCAATTTATAACATAGCATGTATGGATCCAGGCATCTTGAGTACGAATTGGTTGGTGGGATGAGATTTGTCTTTTATTCAATTTTGGTTTCTGCTCTTGAAAAACTACAAGCAAGATTAAGTAGCATACACAAACTGAATAGCAAAGCAAATAAATCACATAAACAAAAGACAAATTCAGCAACCAGGCTTACCCAAGCAACAAGCAAGCAGAATGCCACTGATGCCAACTGATAGAGTTCATTAGTCTGCATATATACAACTTCTACTCAGAAACTTACCAGCATAAAGCATGATGAAGCAAATGGACTAGGTTTACCTGTGATGATAACTTTATCATAAGTTTCAAAAACCTCGATACACAAGTACGTGATACTATGGTCAGAATGGCCAAAAAGGCAACTAAGAGCACAATCCTGAAAAGCATGAGTACCATGTGAGTATGAAAAATAGCATATCATAAACAGTGAATATGATACATAGTGAATTAACTCAATTTCATGACAATATCCATCAATCATGTGAGAATCCCTTAAAGATCCATCCTTCGCTTGCATAACCTTGAAGCATCCGGTAAAAACAGTTGATAATGCCAGCAACCTGAATGCTTAAGTTTCACATTTTTTTTCAACTAGAAGTATTTTATGTTGAACAGTAATGACCATATCTGTGTATGTTGATGATTTTAGGTCTGTTTTTTAGGAGTTAATTATATACATTCCTATTTAGTTATTATTTCCGATTTAGCTAGGGACATTTATGTAATTATTTGTATCCCAAACTCATATATAAGTGATTAACGGGGGTAGAAAATAAGTAACTACAACTCTATTCTATTCAGATTTTTCCCTGTTCTGAAATCTTCATGTTATCAGAGCCATACTGCTAACCCTAGCCCAGCTGCAGCCTATATCTCTAACCCTAGCCCAGCTGCAGCCTATATCTTTGCATATTTCAGCCGAAACCAATTCTTTTTTTGAAGTCCAATAGTGCTATGGACATGTCTAGTGGAAAGAAGGAAGAATCTTTTAAGTCTATGACTGAACACGCCATTTTTAATGACAATCCTTCTCCACAAATCAGTCCAGTTAAACTAGATGGAACAAATTATCTTGCTTGGTTGCAGTAATGCTTGCTGTTTATTCAGGCTAGGGGATTGCAAGTCTATATCAATAATAGAAAAATAAAACTAGATGAAACTGATCCACTACGCAGCAAATGGGACTCAGAAAACTCTCTCGTCATGTCGTGGCTGATCAACTCAATGCAACCACAGCTTGCACGAGGTTATCTTCTCCTAGATACAGCTCAGAAAATTTGGGATGCAGCTTCCCAAACTTACTCTCTATCAGGTAATGACGCCCAAATATATGAGCTGCGGAAAAAAGTTCATGAAACCAAACAAGGTGAGAAGACTATTGCCCGGTATTTTTCTAAACTTAGTGACTTGTGGCAAGAATTTGACTATTATCAGGATTTTCAAGCATCCTGTACAACTGATGCAACAAAGTTCCATAAATTAATTTAAAAGTAATGTACGTATGACTTCCTAGCAGGATTGAATAACGTGTTTGATCAGATTAGAATACAAGTTCTTGGGCATGATCCTTTTCCCTCCTTGCAGCAAGCAAACAGTTACGTGCAACAGGAAGAGAGTAGACGTAAAGCTATGGTGCCAATTGTTTCTCCTGAATGATCAGTTGTGATGGTCGACTCATCTACCATAAATACAAAACTTGATGCAACTAGAGGTGATTCTTTGAAAGGGTAGAACAAGATAATAGAAAGTGTAATTACTATGGAAAATTGAGACGTACCAAGGACACATGCTGAAAACTTCACGATTGTCCAACACGTGGTCGAGGTGGTAAAAGGTTTGGGAGTGCAAGACCTCAAGCCCACATGTATGAAACTCTTGATACTGAGCTGCCAAGAGAAACCAATCCTTCAGGTGGACTTTCTAATGAAGAATTGAAAACTCTCAAACTTCTTATGGCCAAGCTTGAGTCACCTTCCACCATATCTACTGCTTCCACTCCTTCCTCTTATCTTGTACATTCAGTTATATCACATTCAGCTTTTAATACTAGGCATATTGTTCAAATATCTCTAATATTCTTGATGACTCATAGATTTTAGATTTTGGAGCATCAGGTCACATGACTAGTGCTCGGAAAAAATTCTTCATCTATTATTCTTGTTCAGGTCATGATAAAGTCCGAATAGCCGACATATCTTGTAGAATTATAAAGATTTGATAGGATACTTAGATTAGATAGGATTCTTATCTATTTGTATTTATCCTATTAGATC
>JANIMX020000510.1:289832-300916 GCA_024582655.2 Erythroxylum kunthianum
CGGTTCAAAAACAATCGTAAAACTTGTTTATTAGACCTTGTTTTGGCTGCATCCCCATATCACAGTGACACGCTGGAAGAGGACTAAGCCGCTGTCTTTATTTATTTATTTATTGGAAATCATAAGGCAAGAGCGTCCTGAGGATAGCTTTGCGATATGTTCAATTAATTTTCATTTGCCATTTTCAAGCAAAAGATAGTTCTCAATTCTCAATCAGTGGAGCTCAGGCTCATCCCTAGTGACCAAGTTCTTGCTTGTACTCAACTTATCCCTTTTGTCAGGATGTGTGAAATTGATTGAAAGCTATTCTTTCTGGTTATAACAAAGTTTAATTACGTGTCAAATGGGAACTTAATCACTATCTAATTAAAGTTAAAAGTAAGAATAGTCAAAGGATTTGCCAGTTTAGACCCATAATTCTCATATTTTCTCAATCCTATCCAAAGTTTCTACCGTAAATCAAAACAACAGCACTATTTTGAAAACATTCTATTTATTAATTAATAGTAAGGTTATTAATGATAAGGTTACGTATTAATTGACCTTTTTAAAGCGCGCAAATCAGAAATTTTTTGTTGTTATATTTCTTAAATAATAAAAAGGTTAATTATTTAACCAATTCTTTTTATGAGAGAATTTGGTTTACTAATAATTCATACTAAAATAAGAATAGTTGAACGTTTTGATTACAATAATAAGTAAACCAGTCAAAAAATAAATATTAAGAAAATCAATTAACCTTTTACCTTAAACATAGAACTAACACCATCCCTATATTGTTGTTATAAGCAACTTCTATCACTCCCCTGTTTCTCTCCCACCCTCCTTCCTCACTTTCAGGAACTATCTCTCTGACCCCATCTCATCGACTCCAACAACACAACCTCACAGAAATGGAGCGACCCAGATTTGTAATCCAAGCATCGGAAGTGGAGTCAATGGCAAAGGCATCTGGGCTCACTGTTCACCAACTCCTCCCTACCCTGGTTAAATCGGCGAGAGCCTTAGCCCGCCCGCCGATCTCCAACTACCACGTAGGTGCCGTCGGGCTGGGCCCCTCCGGCCGCATCTTCTTCGGAGGCAACTTGGAATTCCCTGGACTCCCTCTTCACCATTCCGTCCACGCCGAGCAATTCCTCGTCACCAATCTCATCCTCAATAAGGAGCCCCAACTCACCCATTTCGCCGTCTCCTCCGCCCCATGCGGCCACTGCCGCCAGTTCCTCCAAGAAATCCGCGGGGCACCCCACATCCAGGTCCTCATCAACGACCAAGAAAAAGATAGTAACGAGTGTAACGCAAAGCATTTCGAGTCATTGTCTCTGTTTTTGCCTCACAGGTTCGGACCTGACGACCTATTGCAGAAGGATGTTCCTTTGGTTCTCGAACCACATCATAACAACCTGTCGTTGCTGAGCGATGGCAACGTCCCAAATGGCGTAATCTTTGATTTGAAATTCGAGGCCTTGGAGGCTGCCAACAGGTCTCATGCTCCGTACAGCAAGTGCCCGTCTGGAGTGGCGTTGGTGGACTGTGAAGGGAAGGTGTACAGAGGTTCGTACGTGGAGTCGGCTGCGTATAATCCGAGCCTCGGGCCAGTTCAGGCGGCGCTGGTGGCGTATATAGTGGATGGCGGCGGTGGGTACGAGAGGATTGTGGGTGCGGTGTTGGTGGAGAAAGAAGAGGCTGTTGTGAGGCAAGAGTTTAATGCCAGGTTGATTTTGCAGGTCATTTCTCCCAAGTGTGAGTTGAAGGTGTTTCATTGCGGTGAGGGTGTCGAAAAGATTTGATCTTGATTCTTGAATCTTATTGTTGGAGCTACTGTCTACTGATTCTGTTTATAATCAGATATATTAATTGTTCATGGAAAGATGAAATCAATGAAACAACTACGGAACATGTGAACAAGCTTCCAACTTTTTCTATGTTTCTTCCCTTGGTTGTGTTGCAGATTAGCAGAGAACAATAGAACAAAATTTGACTAGTAAATTCCTGAATTTTCTTTTTTCCGATAATTTATTATACAATCTTTGACACATAATTGTTCCTTTAGCTAGGATAAGTGAAATTTGGGACTGTTAAAGATGTCACCTAATGGTTAAATTAATGATCAAATTGGGAGAGGATGAAACTTGCAAAAATGAGAATGTGTTTTTTTCTTTCTTTTTCTTTTTTTTCACTGCTATAAACTGGTCAATATCAAGCATTTCCTGTACTCTGAAAGCATGAAAAACAAGTTATGGCTGCGGGTTCTTCTTTGAACTTAATGAGTTCAGTGGCAGAACATATATGTATGATTGCTCTACCTTGAGGTAGCAAGCAGTACAAAATTTAAGATGTACTGGTCATGGTTTTGGTGGTCTTTAAGATTTTGAATGGTTGGCAGTGGAGTATTTCTAGTTTACTTCATCTACGCCACTTTGTGTGACTGTAATTTAGCAGAAGTAGTAATCGCACTGACCAAAAAGTGTTGCCATTCCAATAATTGCATTCCAATCCAAGCTTGTTAACTTTCTGACGTGGATTAGCAGGAACAAGTCAGATAAGGTTATTTTATATTTTTATTATGCTGATGGGCTCATGTCGATAGAGACCAATATGTCTGTTACAAGTTGGTGATCGTAGTTGGTCTGAGCAAAGTCTAGCGCTTAAGAACAGTGGCCTGGACGTCGTTTAGAAGAGATTCCAGCCTCGCCTCAAAATTCGTGTTCGAGATCGCCTAGTAGTCGAGCTCCAGTGATGTGCAAATTTCCTCGTACCTTCTGCAATCGGCATCATATTACTAAAGAAAGCTTCGTACTCGAGTTACTTATTTGCTGTCTATGAACAAACAATAAGACCAGATGAGGCTGGTGTAGAGAAGTGCAAGTGGTTTATACTTATTACTCTCTCTTCCAATACCGGGCACGAGGCGGGCCAGCTTCTTTACATGAAAATCAGAAGCATCATGGCAAGAGGGGGTACTTTAACATAATATTCCTTGCTAGAAAATATCAAACTTTTCACGTTTATCCATAAAATGGAAAAGGATATTTTGAAGGTCTAAATAATCGAAATTAAAATTAGAAGCCTTCCCTGAACTTCTAAATCAAGTATTTTATGATGCTGAATTTAAAATAATAAATTCTTGGAACCAGTGTAAAGAAAATTCTGAACTTTACATTCAGGCCAGTGTTTTAAAGTTACAAATGATTGGACTCAGATAAGAATCATATAACGAATGAATGTAGTATGATGGACAACCATAGGCCTACTGTTCTCCAAAAGAACATGAAAAGACTAAATATACAGAATAACAGTGGATCATTCACCCCAAAGAGTTCTTTTAGTGAGCAATACACATCACAAACAATGGATATAAACAAAAGTTTAAATTGATAATCCTATGCTTGTGTTGCTCCAGCTGAATTATCCTTTGGAGAAATGACAGATTCAAGAGTAAGTTCTCCAATTCCCTTGGGTGGTCCAATGCTGCATCGGGCCGAGTTGTGCAATTCAATGGCATCTTTTATTTTCTTAAACTGCAGATGGTTTGAGAATCAACAAGCAACATATAATCCATGTCAACGTCAATATATCAAGGAAAAAATCTTCAAACATAAAAACCAAATGCATTGACAATTATCAACCAGTGACTCCGCAGCTATATGCTTACTTTAAATCAGTGAACCAGTGTTCTATTTTATAAGAGAGTTCCTAGTCAAAATTTCCCCACTCAAAGGTTCTTATTCCAAGATTTCTGTTCAATTATAGTCTAAAAGTACAATGCATAGCTTCTGATCATCGACGCAAAATCCATAATTCACTTACTAAAATAATACCATTTTGCTTCATTTCTCAAGATGTTTGAAGAAAAAATGATACCAGTCTTCCTATCCACTAACCATGAATGGCCTCTACTGCCACAATCAATTGAAAACTTGTAAACTGCTTATACGAGATGTTTGTATAGCTGCATCATATGGAGAAAGAAGACTTCTTGGGAACTGTAAGCAGGCTTTAGGCCTCACAACCATGACTTGTTCATGAAAGAAAAAGGACTGGACGATGCCAACCTTAGCAAGTGAGCACGAGAAGGATTGCAGTTGTCCATCAGCTCCTCGATAGAAATGGAAGTAAGGAAGCACCTTAACGTTCAAACTTTTGCACATAGGCTTATTCTCATCAAAATTGACTTTCAGGAATAAGATTTCTGGATGTTCTTCAGCTGTCCTGCAGAGCTGACAGATGAATTGAAAAAGATAAATCAGATCAAAGTCATGATTACCAGAAAGAGCCTGTAAATTACAAGAAGCTATAGTCCTCAATCACTCTTGAAGTATGATGCTTAAAGGAAACATTTCCAGAGAACAATCTGCCCCCTGATCTTCAAAAATTTTAAACTAAAAAGGAAAAAAAAATCACTTTGGAACAATATTAGCTTCTTACATTGCTTACTAGGTAAGGCTTTGTATCTGATTACATTTTTCCTCAACAGGTGTTCTCAAGTTTAAATATATAAAAAAGAGCACATTTCCTTCATTTATCTAACATAATCAAAAGAACACCTACTTGAACCTATCAATAATTAGTGATTTCAACGACAAAACTGGATCATTAATTAAGAATGTGTATGAATTGATGAAATGGGACTTCACTCAAGTATATTGACGGGACCTAACACAATAAGATATAAGAACAAGGACTGGTATCTCCATATTTACTGGCATTTTGAACAAATCATAGAAGGCCGTGACAGCCTTAAGGCAGTCCTTAACGGCTAAAACTTATATCCTAACCGATATTTTCCAATTCATATGGTTGTAAGGTGGCTATCCTTTACCTCTCATATACAACAATATCATAATCTAGGGCCATACTGTTCACTTCTTTCATGGTCCAAACTACCTTAATTACGTTTTTCAAATTGCATGTTCATCTCTCATCACAGGTACATTAATCATGTACGATGCAGAAGCATATTACTTGGCCAATTCTACTGTATAAATTCCCGTTCTAAAGCTGCAAGCATCTTGGTTCTTCTGCTGCCATATCCAGTCAATGTTAAATGACAAGATATTATTGGCATATTAATAATACATTACATGCAGAAGGTTTAACAAGTTTAATCATGAACCATGAATTTTTTTAACAAAATGAAGTTTAATATTTAAGTAATTGCTGCCACTCAAATGCCCTTGTATCAGAATATATAGATCTACTTCTGACTAGCATCAAGTACACACACTATCACTAAGAGATAAAAAAAAAATTGTTTATATAAACAGTTATAGGGATCATTGATGCCAGTATAGACAGAGAGCAGCCGTTGAAATCATGAAGAAAATTTTTATGAAGAAAAAATTACCTTAGGAAACAATGCCCGACAAGAAGCACACCAGGTTCCATAGAATTCAACAATTACTAATCTATCTCCAGCTTGACTTAATGCACTCAGAAATTCTTGGGTAGAATGGATGTCAACCATGTTTGGTGCATTCTTCTCCCACCATTTTGGCTGTTCAGTTTCAGCAACAGTTGCATGTAACTGTAACAAAGCATTAAATGTTGGTTAGCCTGTCACGTATACAAATAAACCAAAATAACTTTTCTTGACTAAAGAAGAAGATCAGGAAAATCAACTTTTAAATGCTCAACAATATGTTTAAACTTCAGCTTTGTGGCTTTTTTCATGCAAAGTAAGCACACAACAATTCTAACTAAAGCAACCAAGATTCAGTAGAAAGTTTTTTGCTTGATTGACACAGTCAGTCCACACGTAGCAACCTAATAGCTACAATGTTCTTTCCAGAAAATCTAACTTATAAATAATTCAAATTCTTGAGGTCGTCTTCTAGACGTTTAATCAAAGAAACTTGATTTCATAGAAATACTTAAAAGTGACAAGCAATCCGCTAGCAAAAGTCTGAGCCCAAACAAACGAAGATTCATTTAACAAGCTGGAGAAAAACAAACCTTCTGTAGGGCTGGAACAAGACTAGTTTATCAAAACCAGTATAGTTTGATCTAAAATGCAGAACAGATAACCAAGCATTCCCCTCTTATGAATTCAAGCTGACAGATTACCAGCTTTTATCCTGGCATTCAACTTAATCTTTGCACACTATCATATACTTTTAGCCACTCCAAGTGTCACAAATCATCATCTGATATTAGTTTTACCAAATTCTTAACAGCTGAAGCTCTTATTCATACTGAAAGATCTTGTTGCTCTAGATACAACCTTATAGTTAAGAACATTAAGCAAGCTAAAAATTAATTAGCGGAAAACTATATAGTTGTTACCATTTGTGCTTCTATGGACGTATTTCAAGCACTCCAAAAAAGCAACCACATATCTCCAATGCAATGAAAGACAGTAGGCAACTAGTACAGGGAATTACCAAAGTCAACCCAAGCCAACAAAACAAACCTCAAAATCCCGCATTCAAACAAAAGATAATAGGGAAATGTGCAATTAGGTACGATGTTTATCAGGTTATTTTTAGAACAGATATCCAAATCATTAAAAAGTATAACAGCTGAAACGGACCAACGCAGAGAAATGAGACCACCCTTTTAACAACTATCCTACTTTCAAGCACAAAATTAGATAAAACACAAGAATTCTTATTACGCGACGTAATCAAACAAGTTCAAAAATTCATAAACTGCAAGCTGCTCCAAGTGCACAATTAATGGAATACTTCAAATCAAAAGAATTCCAAGATGAGCTAAAACTGCAGGTAGAAAAACATGATGCACAGAACCAGTTAATCAAACATTTTGAGCCAAAAGGAACTCAAATTTTTATGGAAAGAAAAGGGTTCCCGCCCGCAGTATCACTTAAAGTACATACAAATAAACCAGAAGAGTAACAAAAGAAGGGCGTGGAAGGCCAAAGTTGGTACCTTGAAAGAGAGAGAATGTTTTCTAGGACTAAAACACAATCGAGAAACACCTCCAGAAGAGGAGCAAAGAACAGGAGAAACCCTCCTATTTAAGCCATTGGAATTGTATGGACATGGCAAAGTCGGTTGGAGAGAATTCAAGTTGGAAGTGACAAGAAAGGAAGAGAAGCGAAGCACGTGGAAGGCTGGCAATCCAACAGCATCTGCCATGTATGAATTGACGCAAATCCAACAACTAATGAAAGACTACAAAGATAGAAACTTTTTTTTTGTGGGAATTAAGTTGGTTAGAAATTAAGAAGTGAAAGAGATTGAGTACTACCCAAGGTCAAGAGCAGAAACAACAAGAAACAGGGGAAGCCATGGAAAGAGAGAGTGAGGTAAGAGTTACTATTTAGGGGTCCCTCTTCTCTTCTCTCCTATTTTCCCCTCTTACACTGAACTGAAGTTCGTGTCTTTGAGAGAACCCAAATCGTACGAAGTGGAGATATCCACAAGTACGCAATCGAATACGTGAATCCTGTAGATAGAGATATATATAGAGAGAGGGGCAGGGGCTTATGGCTTGGGAGCCGTACAAAAGTAGTTTGCTTCTAGCCGTTGACCGGTTACCGACGAATGTAACAACTTATAAGGTGAGGTTTGGAAGTCAATTTTTAATTTGGGCTACTTGAACCTGGATTACATATCCAGTTTTGATTTAGTTTCATCTGACGAAAAATCGCATTTCTTTTCAAGTCCAACAAGATGGCTGTGGTTCCAACTAGGCCGTAAAAGAGGACCCAAAACTCGCATTTCGTAGGTTCATACATGGAAGTTGGAACCCACTCTTAAGAAATGCAAGATTCAAGAAGCACGACATTATCTTCATGTTTTTTTGTCTGATTACGCACAATCAAGCAGATGCCATTACCAACATGTTTAAATCCTTCTCGATGTAGACATGTTTAAAACCCTTCACATATTTCTTTTGCAGACATTTTGCATTTGAAATGTTTAACTGTAGAGAGCAGAATAACAATTTAATACTGCAACTTTCTGTTTCAGGACTGATACTGAAGCTTCCAATAACAGCTACATCTAAAAAACCATAACCACAAAACTACAACAAATTCTATTTTTTCGTTGCGTGAAATTTAGAAGGTGTATTAATTTTACGCAGTCTTCCTCTTATATTTTTTACAAAAAAATTATTTTTATAACTCGAACTGTCACAAAAGAAAAACCTTATCAGGCTTGTCCTCGTATATAGCAAAAATCAATACATGCTAACAAAATACTAATTAACAATGGAAAATTCTAACAAACAAAGCATTTGTGTCATGCAACTGAGAGTTGATGCCTCGGTTCCAATCAAAGGAGACCATCTAGCTTTTTAACAAGGTTTCTTCTGTTTCAGTGCGACAATGGTGGAGTGTGAAGCTTCTGAGCAGCTTGTTTCTGTTAGTCTTTGTTCATTAAAAAAAAAGAACTTAGTGGGATGACATAAAGACCCTAATCCTACCTTTCCAATCTGTTCAACTATATTTGGCAAAGAAAGCTTTTAATATTCAGTACCTTTCGCTTAGTAATCTCATGGGCATGAAGACTTTACTCAATTGAATTGTATGGGCAAGTAGACATCTCTCTTACTTTCTCTTTTTCATCCACTCCATGCATTAAAGAAATGTTTGACCTTAACCGAATGGCTGAGTCAGGAAAAACATCAAACAGTTGATCTGCAAAAACATGCGATGCACGTCCACCTTCACAGCTCATGACTCGTCCATTCTTTAAGCCGATAAGTTTAAAGTCGTCTGTTGTGATTCAGACAAACTCCCGACCAATCGAACTGTTTGCGGCTTTTTATAAAGCTCTTCTGACATAAGAAAACGATGACATTAATGTCTGAACACAAGCTTTGAGTAGCCATTAATTAGAGTATAATGACACTCTTTGTCGTTTGCTTCTCTCTCTCTCGCTCTATCTTTCTCAGTGGTTCTGCTACGAAGTAAATACAAGGATAAAAGATGAGTGGTCGTATGTAATTTAAATTATTTTTATTTTTATTTTTCATAAAATTCTGTTATCCTTTTGTAAAAAATAACAATTAAATATACGTTATATGAATATTATTTTTATTTTTATTTTAAAAACTCTCTTATCTTTTTGTCAAAAAATAACATAAAATACACATGAACTAATCAAATATTATTGATATGATTATTTGATTATGCCCTTAAATTTAATATAAACTAATTAAACTTAAAGTAAATGATATAAACCTTCGATGTAATTTAAAAAATTATTTTCTTAGAGCTTATTTGGTACGTCAGATTGTACTGACTAAGTTTTGTTAGATAGTATTAATCTATTTAAGAGAGTAGTGGCTGTTTTTTCATAATATTATAAGGTATTTTGTGTTGTTCCAAATAAACAGTCTGACTAAGATATACTGTGTTTGGTGTTGTTTAGGATAACATCAGATCAAACTATTTTTATATTAAAAAATTCTTTGATAAATTCAAATGAAATTTAAATTCAAATGACATGATTTTTTTGTAGTATTCATATGGCAAAAAAAAATCATTTGTTTTTGCCAAAATATATAAGATAAACTTACATGAACTAGCCCTTTATGGGCTCGTTTGGTACATCAGATTGTACTGACTAATTTTTATCGTATAGTATTGATCTATTCCAGAGAGTACTGATTGTTTATCCTTAACATTATAAGGCGTTTGGTGCTATTTTGAATAAACAGTCTGACTAAGTTATAATGTATTTGGAGCTGTTTCAGATAACATCAGATCATACTATTTTTATAAAAAAAATTATTTGATAAATTCAATGAAATTTTAAATTCAAATGACATGATTTTTTTTTGTAAGATTCATATGGCAAGAAAAAATTTCATTTGTTTTTGTCAAAATCTATAAGATAAATTTACATGAACTGGGTCATTATAATAATTGTAGTATCTCATAAAAATTTCAATATACTCAAATCCGCTAATAAAAAGAGTACCAAATAATGTATAATTCAAAGTAATATGATTTCTCATGTGAACATTGTTTTTTTAGTTATATAATTAAGCGTGTATTATTTAAACCGGGGTGTATAGGTTGTATTAGTTAATCAGGTAAGGAGGGTATTAAAAGTCCAACACGTATTAAATAATCTGGTAATTAAATAATAAAAGTTGACATCAAACCCCTTATATGGGCTATTTACTCTTATCAAGAGTCTAATACGAGGTACCAAATAAGTCCTATAATAATTGTAGCATCTCATAAAAAATTCAATATACTCATGTTGTATAATTGAGCATGTATTGTTTAAACCGGGGTGTGTGGATTATATTAGTTAGTCAAGTAACGAGAGTATTAAAAATTCAACCTATTTTAAATAGTCAGATAATTAAATAATACAAGTTGACACTAAACGTTTGATATGGACTATTTATTTCTATCTAGAGTCAAATACGATGTACCAAACGAACCCTTAGGGTTCATATATGGACTAATCATATATTGTTTAAATTACAATTCAACCTAGCTATTAAACTTCAACCAAACTAACTAAACTTTACTCAAACTAATCATTTATTATAATTTTCTTAAATTATTAATTTAAGTCAAATTTAATTAAATTGGATGAGTATAAGAGCTAAGTTGAGTTATCATATTAGTGACATTTGGTTAATTTATCTCTTATGTTTATAATATGTTTTAGCGTTATTTTTTAATCGAAATATAAAAGAAGAGATTTTTCAGAAAAAATCAAAATTAGAAAGATTTTTTTGAGAATTTTAAAGATGAGAGGGGTCCTTTTAAAAGCTCTTAAATTGTAGGGAACATCTAGTCCTCTAACTTGTAAAAAAATTAAATTTAATTAATTTAATTAATTCAAACTAAATTTAAGAATTAGATTATATTGACGTATCAACAATATTTAGTAGGTGTTTGGTTGAACTGATTGGGGTAGCTGATAGCTGATTGGACCTCAATCAATTCTTTAGTGATGTTTGGTAAAAACTACTTATCAACTATCAGGAGCTGTTCAACCCCTAAACAACTCTTGATACAAAAAGTCACTCAGTGGGTGTTTGGTTGAGCTGATTGGGGTAGCTGATAGTTGATTGGACCCCAATCAGCTCTTTAGTGGTGTTTGGTAAAAACTACTTATCAGCTATCAGGAGCTGTTCAACCCCTA
>JANIMX020000510.1:610853-625160 GCA_024582655.2 Erythroxylum kunthianum
AAATTGTCCGAAACGGAACCCGGTATTGACCGAAACCGATACAGTACCGTTCCAGAGCCCAATCCGAAACCGGTACCAGTACGAGATTCATAACTTTGTTCGAAACAATGAAATTCTAATCACAAATTAGATATGGGCAGAATAAAATAGGAAGGAAATGCCTAAAAGAAAAAGGGGGTCTTACTCTTAACTTGAATTGCTGATAGAAAAATTCAATAAAATACTGCCCGTACAGATTTCACGGATCATCGTCAAGATTGAAGTGAGATAAAGGGTGAGTCTTATCAGCAACTCTCTTAGTCTTAGGAGTGACTGCATTAATGCAAAGAGTGTTGCAGTTAAGGGAAGGCAATAAACTATTGCAGAGAAGGAAATGGCATTGGCAGGTCACTTTTGTCCCCTACTCCGTTCCTACGAACCATTACCACAGAGAATAGAAGAAGCCACTCTTTTTAAGACTTTGGAACAAAAACTTACCATTCCAAATTCGCAAATGTAAACAGAAATTGCGGTTTATGGGAAGCTTAACAATAACAAGTTCCTTGTCTCTGAGGCTAAGCCTTCCTACAAAGGCAAAGCAAGAGGGGACCCACATTTCATTCTTCAAACTCTATAAATACCTCTGCTCTCAACTACTGCTCTAAACCAAACTCCACTCCCCACCAAATCCTGCACAATAAATTCACGAAATATCTCCCAAGCTCACATATTTTTTTCCCCCTTTTCTTTTCTGTCCTCAAAAGAATAGAAAAAAGGAAGATTTGCATAGGCTCTTTCTGTCTTTCCCAGTCTTTTGAAGTGTTTCTAATACATTTGAAAGTTAGACACACAGACAAGAACAAAAGTCCGTTGCTTTGGCTTGTCAGAGAAAAACCAAGTTATCGGTTCAATAAGAGCTTCAATGTGGAACCTTTTAGGGACCAGCTTGTTCGTGTTCCTGGTAATGTTGTCTTCATGCTGTTCAGCTTCTGTAACATATGACCATAGAGCAATCATAATCAATGGACAGAGAAGGATTCTCATGTCTGGGTCCATTCATTACCCCAGAAGCACTCCTGAGGTTGCAATAAGTCCAATGCGGTTCATTCTGATTTATTTACAATTTCTGACTAATGGATTCTTCTAACACTCTCTTTTTAGCAATTGCTTAAGTTTCTTGACTCTTTTCTCGTGCTTCGTGGTGGCTGCAGATGTGGCCGGATCTTATCCAGAAGGCAAAAGATGGAGGTTTGGACGTTATTCAAACATATGTTTTCTGGAACGGCCATGAGCCTTCTCCTGGAAAAGTAATTCAAAGCAGCACTCTGGTTTTTTATTCCAATAATTTCTTTTCGCATGTTTCCTTCAAGTCTGTACGATTTTTTTCCGTCAAAAACTCATCAGAATTCTCTTTTCTTGTGCCGGAAAATGATTAAAAAATGGTAGTATTACTTCGAGGATAGGTATGATTTGGCTAAGTTCGTCAAGCTGGTTCAACAAGCAGGCCTCTATGTTCATCTCCGGATTGGTCCCTACATTTGTGGTGAATGGAACCTCGGGTAAGACATAACTTACGAATTATGTAGCTGTATCCAACTGTGGACCTATCACTTCCAGTCGTTGGTTTTCTATCTTTCACTATAGTTTTTCATTGTTTCCGTTTTTTTAATATTATTATTATTATTAATAGGAGCTCTGCTTTTGTTGATCTGTTTTCAGGGGATTCCCTGTCTGGCTTAAATACGTTCCGGGAATTTCTTTTAGAACTGATAACGAGCCTTTCAAGGTTGCTCTACTTGGAATTTTTCTGTTGCCATTTTCAGTAACTCTTTTCTCCAATCTTTTGTCATTGCCAATATGATTAATCAAAATGAACTGACATAATATTTTGATTATTACGATGAAGGCGGCAATGCAAAAGTTCACAGAGAAAATTGTAGGCATGATGAAGTCAGAAAAGTTGTTCGAATCTCAGGGAGGACCAATAATCCTGTCTCAGGTAAGGAAAATAAGATCCTTGTATCCTTAGTTTGCTTACAGTTATATTATTATATTTCTCCTTTGATTTCATTATTTTATAGAGAAAGTGGCTGTCTTTATCATCATTTCACTGATTATCTTATTTGGTTAATAGATAGAAAATGAATATGGACCAGTAGAATGGGAAATTGGTGCTCCTGGTAAAGCTTATACAAAATGGGCAGCTGACATGGCAGTGGGACTTGGCACAGGAGTCCCATGGGTTATGTGCAAACAAGAAGACGCACCTGACCCTGTTGTAAGTAATTCTGCTAAAATCTTTTGTTTTATACTTCTGTTCTATGGTGTCATTTTCTCACTCTGAATCTTTCCTTGTGGGATTTATTATAATAATATACTATCTACTTAGGTGGACCTTAAATGGTACTTTATTCTCGGTATGAATATTATGGTCTGATTTTCCATTTGAACGAGGGTGCCACCAGTCTCTTCTGTTTTGGCTTTATTCAAAATTTTATAGTATTTTGGGATTGTAGTTGAAGAAACGGATGGTAATGTGTCCTGATAGCCTTTTAGATCAAGCATGGTGAAGATTCTGCACTAACTAGTTAGGATAGGTCAAATTGTTGTAAAATGAACGACATAGATATAACTTGTTGGTTCTTGTTGAGTTTACTCAAACTGGTGTCTTTGTCATGTGCAGATAGATACCTGCAATGCATATTACTGTGAGAATTTCAAACCAAATAAGGACTATAAACCCAAAATATGGACAGAAGCCTGGACTGGTTGGTAAGTCACACCAAATATGAGTGAATAGTTAAAAGACTTTTTTTTTAATTTTAATTTTTTTCCATTTTCCCTTTTTCTTTTCTTTTTTATTTTGGTTCTTTGATTTTCTTTCTTGTACTTGCTGGAATGCTTAAGAGCAATTTGCATTTTTGTCTTGGTATCAGGTACACAGAATTTGGCGGTGCAATTCCTCATAGGCCAGCTGAAGATATGGCATTTGGAGTGGCTAAGTTTATACAGAATGGTGGCTCATTTGTTAATTACTATATGGTAAGTTACCAAGCTTCGCCTTCATATTAATCTTTGTACAAGATTATATGATGATTGATTGACTTAAATTCTGCTTTTTTTTCCCTCGTCTGCAGTACCATGGAGGAACCAACTTTGAAAGAACTGCTGGTGGTCCCTTCATTGCTACTAGCTACGATTATGATGCGCCTATTGATGAATATGGTACGTTCCCTTGAGTAGGTGGTGAATCATTTATCGACCTCCCAATCACCACTTTGTAGCAATTAAAAGCTGTAACTACCAAGTATGAAGCGTAGTTACTGTGCAACAAAACAAAGCTGAGTTGACTATGTCTTGCTTTAAGGACAACCACACTTGCAAAGAGGTAAATGATAAATCCACCTGACAAGAGACGTGATGTCTATTTTGCACCAGGAATTCCAAGGGAACCAAAATGGGGACATCTGAGGGATTTGCATAAAGCAATTAAGCTCTGTGAACCTGCTTTAGTCGCTGTAGATCCCACTTTGATAAAACTGGGAGATAATCAGGAGGTAAGGCTCATTCTGAAGCAATATTTCATCCGAGTTCATACGTGGGCTAAGGCATGTACTGATGGAAATTTCTCGTATTCGTTTAAAACATGTGCTCAATTCAACCCCTGAACCCAATGATTATTCAGGCTCATGTCTTCAGCTCAAAATCAGCATGTGCTGCCTTCTTAGCAAACTATGACACAGCAAATTCTGTAGAAGTGACCTATGGGAATAAGCAATACAACTTGCCACGTTGGTCTATCAGCATTCTTCCCGATTGCAAGACCGAAGTCTATAACACTGCCAGGGTAAGACGTTAGCTGCTGGTTGGTTTTGAAGGTTTCTTAATGAATGCTCATGTGAAGTGAGTTTTGGTTGCAGCTGGGCTCCGGAAGCAATCAAGTGAAGATGGTAGCAGTGGATGGTCAATTTTCTTGGCAATCTTACATTGAAGACGTTGCCTCTGCTGATGATGATGGCACATTTACAAAGCAGGGGTTGGTGGAGCAAATAAGTTTGACCTGGGATACCACAGATTATTTGTGGTATATGGTGGAGTAAGTATATGAATGTAAATATGATCGATCAGAGTCTTGTTTTTGTTGCTTATACTTTTTATTTTATATCTTGTCCATTCAGTGTCAACATAGATTCTCGTGAAGCATTTCTCAAGGGCGAACAATGGCCTCTTCTCACAATTTTTTCAGCGGGCCATGCTTTGCATGTTTTCATCAATGGTCAATTAGCAGGTGGCGGATGGAATAAATGACTGCTTATCTCAATCTCTTAATACGAACCATAATTTGTGAGATTATTTGGATTGCAGGAATGGTTTATGGAGGATTAGAGAACCCTAAGTTAACATTTAAGAAGAATGTTAATTTGAGAGTTGGTGTCAACAAGATTTCTTTATTAAGCGTGGCTGTGGGCCTTGCGGTCAGTCCTTCACTTTTTGTCTTTTGCTCCTGGTCTCTGCAACATTAACTACAGTAGCTAACAATCTGTACTCCTTTACTTCTTCATCTCAGAATGTCGGCTTGCACTTTGAAACGTGGAATACTGGCGTTTTAGGTCCGGTCTTATTGGAAGGGCTGAATGAGGGTGTAAGAAACCTCACAGGAAACGTATGGACTTATAAGGTTAGTTTCCATTTTTGTATCCACTTCTTCACTGGTTAATCCTGATAGTCAATGTTCAAATTCTGGTTCAAGTCCTAATGGTTAGTTCTTTCCCCAAGCATCTCCTAAATGGAGCCTGAACATCCCCCTTTAAGAAAGCTGATGCCTTGAGCTATCCACAACCACAAAATAAAAAATAAAAAAAAATCAAGGGTATGTTGCATTCATGGGGGGAAGATGCTTTGGCATTGTGCCATGTTAAACATAAACGGGCATAGATCCTAAAATAATTCTTTTGTGATGATAATTTACTGGAGTCCACAATAAGCTGGACCATGATTAGCTTTCATGTCTCTGAGCAGCTAGGTCTTAAAGGAGAAACCACAAACCTATATACTGATGGTGGGAGTTCATCTGTTGAATGGGCACAAGGATTGTCACTGGCTCGTAAGCAACCCCTAACTTGGTACAAGGTGAGGGTTCTGTGACGCCCAACAGTTTAAACTCCCTTGTTTTCCCACGAAATTTCCTGAGAATCCATTGTTATATTACTGTTCCAGACAAATTTTGCCGCACCAGAAGGTAACGATCCATTAGCATTAGACATGGGTAGCATGGGAAAAGGTCAGATATGGATAAATGGAAGAAGTATAGGACGTCACTGGCCTGCATACATAGCTCAAGGAAATTGTGACCCTTGCAACTATGCTGGATACTTCAATGAAAACAAATGTCGAACAAACTGTGGAGAGCCTTCACAGAGATGGTAGGATAAATGCAGGACTATCAATTTGGAGAAAAAAAAAGCGCACATCCAATTTTCAGTAACTTGTTCATGGAACTGAGAATTTGTTCATACTCTAATAAATTTCAGGTACCATGTTCCACGTTCATGGCTTAGATCAACCGGAAACTCATTGGTCGTGTTTGAAGAAGTTGGTGGTGATCCATCTGGTATTTCTTTAGTGAGAAGAACCACAGGAGGTCAAAGTATATAAGCATGATGCAATTGGCAAAGCCAAACGCAGACTACAAGGTAGTTGCAAAGATGCCGTGTACAAAGACAAGCTATTATATTGTCAGTATAGCTCCATAAATCATACTAGACTACACTTTTAAGTTTACAAATGTTTAGTCCTCAGATACTCTCATACAGGTAGTAACTAGCTTCCTGGAGGGTTTCATTTTCTCTTTTGTAAGGAAAGCATTTTTGCAACTGCTCCTCTGCAAGAATTATTTTGAAAGGGAATAAAATCAGCTAAATGATTGGAATTTGGATAATTTTTAGCTTGAAAACTTTTGCAGATCTGTTTCTTCTACTGAGCTTGCTAGTTCAACGATGTTACATCATCTCGCATATCTTAATATAGAAGCAACCACCAAACATTTATGCGCCTTCCAATCATGAATCATCAAGCATAAATGACACAGATACTACACCAAAACTTGGGGGAGGTCAAAATTTGATGGGGAAATGACAATATTTTTCCTATAACAGTACATAAATGCATTGATTAAACCCAATATCTACCCATAGACGCTAATATTGCAACTCAAACTACATTACTCAATAGCATGATCCTCTCTAGCAGTAGCAGCAATACCTGAAAATTTGTTGACTGCTCAGCTCAAAAAAACCACGGAATCTTTCCTAATACACTAAAAGTAGCATTTCACAAGAAATGACAATAATTTCAATATTGTTTTTAAGTTGAGATTCCGTCATCGTGTATCCATATAAAAGGTTAATCCTCTCACACTAAGTACGCACCTAGAGACTGCAAGATCATTAACTTTGAAACAAGAAGAATTAGACACCCACAAAGCCAAGCACATAGCAAATCAATAATATAGGAGCTGAAGCACAAAACTTTCGCAGGACAACTGACCTGCACTGCCTTGCATATCCAAAACCCTAACACCCACAAAATCGAAGTGGTGGAGGTCTGTCAATTAAGATCTGGCCCAAGTAGATATTTTCTTGATGGGCCTTGAGGAATTGCTGTATCTATTCATACGTGGAAATGGAGAGAGACATTTTGATGTAAAGAATATTAAAATTGAAGTTTTTTTAAAGAGAAATCATTAATTTGGATCAAAGTTAAGATTAATAATACAAATATAAATTTGCATAGGACTTGATTTGTGAACTAGATGGTAAATTTTGATTTAGATAAATTATTAAAAAAGTGAACACTTTTAAAAGCTTTTTTTTTTTTGGTTAGTGGAGTTGAAGGTAAATCCTTATTGATTAGATGGAAATTAGATTAGTTGTTCCTATCTATAACTATAATGATTAAAGAAATTTTTTTTTATATTTAACCTTTAATTTTTGTTTAAACGTACTAATTTGATAGATAGGCCAAAAAGAGATTAAGATCTAACATCCAGATAAAGTGAAAAGTTATTGATGGACAAATCAAATCAATTCAAAAGTAAGAAATGTACTTTTTCTATCACAATCATATTATTACTATTAATGATAGACACAAAAGTAAAAGCAACAGGTAATAATAAACTCTCAATATACATTATTCTAAAAAAGAATAAAATTTTAATTTGTTTTAATAATGAGAAATTTTCATCCTAATGGACTACAAACTTGACTAGGATAAAAAACGAATTTGACCGTCCAATCCCAACATTAGTTCATAATTAGATATATTATATCAATAATATTAGCTTTTTACGTTTTAATCATTTTAAAAATTACATATTCGAGTTATAAAAATATTTTCTTTTTAAAAAAAAAATAAAGTAAAATTTAAGTCCTGGACACAATTTGTATTATAATTTTTTTAAAGTAAACTCAAATATTTCAGCGATCAAAGTTTTAATTGATGTGACTACTAGAGTGGACAAAAATATCTCCAAAATATCTCACACATTTCTAACAACTTCTTACACGACTATGATGTGATGTTTGATACACCTCTCGTCTCCATACATCCTCGTTGGGTGAAACTTAAGACATTATTAAATAATATTCTAAAGCCTCTATTTATAAATATAATATCTATAAAGTATTAAATAACTTATGTCCCATAAAATCATACGCATCGAACGTGCACATGACATGATGTGGTCGGTCGATAAAAAGACAAAAGGGGTGATTAATCACCTGGATCCTTAAATCCTGCTTTCATAGATAATTCATCATGATGTGCAACTGCAAGCTTTATATTTTTATGTACTCCTGTTGAGTTGGTGGGCAAAATTACATGTGAGGTTGGTGAAAGGCATTGTCAACCCGTTTTATGCTTCTATGGCATCCCCATCATTAGTACAGCTTCAGGTTTTTTGGTAGTCAGTTCAAGCTTATTATACATTTGACAGTGGTTTATACATTCTTTTTCAATTCTTACCAACATCCCTCTCCACCTCTACTTATGAATTCTCTCACGCTCATTGATCTTGAAGATCCAATAAATTAAAATGTTGTTTATTTTTAAACAAAATTTTGATTTGAAAATATATCTTGCTTAATATTAAATTAATATATTTAATTCTACAAGCTTAACAATTATAACTACAAGTCTTTTTGGCTCCAATTTAATAAATGGAAGAGCTTTTGAGGTAGTTGTTTTTTTTAAAATATATTTTTTGTTATATTAAAAAGTTGATAATACTCCTCATCTTCATATTTATTTCTTTTTTCTTTTTTATTTATCTTTTTGGATCACTTCTTCTCTTTATCTCTTTTTTTTTTAATTTTTTATTTCTTTATCTCTTTTTTATTTATCATCTTATTAAGACACTTTTGTTTAGTAAATTGTCCCATTCTATATGAGTATTTATCTCACATATATTTATTTCACATTATTCTTAAACATTTGCGTGATAAAGCATATAATTATTATCATATTATATATGAAAATGTCAACAATAATATTCAATAAAAATTTATTTAATATGCAAAATTTGAAGAGGGTAGATAATACGTAGTTTTATTCCTAACTAGTAAATTCAATCCTTTTAATTATAAAAAGGAGGAGTATTGAATTGAAACAGTAATTAACGTAATTAAGTTACTCAGATAAATATTTTATTTAATTTGTAATTGTCGAAAAACAGATAAAAGAAAAAAATGTTAAGGCCCGTCTGTACTTAGGGAAAGAGACCCCAAAGAAATTAGAGAACCGCATAAGCCTCGCTTATAAGTTGGAATTCGTTTCAGTAATTCTGCCTCACCTCACTGTTTCTTCTTCGGTATTATTCTTTCCTCTGTTTGAGTTTATATAGATTATATTTCTTCCTCGGTGTGCTTGTGAATCCAACAAGATGGTGCCCAAGAAGCCAAGAATTGTGATAATTGGAGCAGGAATGGCGGGTCTCACAGCTGCAAACAAGCTCTACACTTACACTAGTTCAAGAGACATATTTGAGCTGTGTGTTGTGGAAGGTGGCGCAAGAATTGGTGGCAGGATTAACACTTCGGAGTTTGGAGGTGACAGGATCGAAATGGGTGCAACTTGGATCCATGGCATTGGAGGCAGCCCAGTTCACAAGATTGCTCAAGAAATTCATTCACTCGAGTCTGAGCAGCCATGGGAGTGCATGGACGGTTTCTTGGAAGAACCATTGACCGTAGCTGAAGGTGGGTTTCAACCTAACCCTTCTCTTGTTGACTTCTTGTCCACTCTTTTCAAGAACTATATGGACTATGCTCAAGGAAAATTGATACAAGGTAGTGAAAATTTTGAACTAGCCGCTAAAGCTCACAAAATGAGTATGACCAGAGCTGGAGCTCTCGGTAAGCTTAGTGTTGGTTCTTTCCTTAGACAGGGCCTTGATGCTTATTGGGATTCTCTGGGAGATCAAGAAGAGGTCAAAAATTGCGGTAATTGGAGCAGAAAGTTGCTTGAAGAAGCCATCTTTGGTATTCATGAGAGCACCCAAAGGACTTACACTTCTGCTGATTATCTCCTATCTCTCGATTTCGATGCAGAAAGGGAGTACATAATGTGTCCTGGTGAAGAGATCACCATTGCCAAAGGCTATTCAAGTGTTATCGAGTCATTAGCTTCTGTTCTACCTGATGGTCTAATCCAATTGGGCCGCAAGGTCACAAAAATCGAGTGGAAACCTGAATCTCAACAGTCAGTTGAAAATAGTCATTCTAATAGGCCAGTGAAACTACATTTCTGCGATGGCTCGGTTATTTCTGCTGATCATGTTATAGTCACAGTCTCGCTTGGGGTTCTTAAAGCTGAAAATGGCAATGCTTCAGGTATGTTCAGCCCTCCTCTCCCATCTTTCAAGACTGAGGCCATCTCAAGACTTGGATTTGGTGTAGTTAACAAGTTGTTTTTGCAAATGAATTCAAGCTTTGTCGGAAGAGACGAGGAGGGGAAAAAGTTCCCATTTTTGCAAATGGCTTTTCATAAACCGGACTCTGAATTGGGACATAAAAAGATACCACGGTGGATGAGAAAGACAGCTTCTTTATGTCCAATCTATAAAAAGTCAAGTGTGCTGCTATCTTGGTTTGCTGGGAAAGAAGCCCTTGAGCTTGAGTCCCTCAGTGATGAAGAGATTATTAATGGGGTTTCAGCAACAGTATCAAATGTATTACCGCAATTCTACAAGCAAGTGAATTATAAACCCCATGAATTGCACAGTGAGAATGCGGATTCTAATGGAACTTCAAACCAAAGTGAAGTTCTTTTCACAAAGGCTTTGAGGAGCAAATGGGGTGCTAATCCTCTGTTCTTGGGGTCCTACAGTTATATAGCAGTCGGATCAAGTGGAGAAGATATGGACTCATTGGCTGAGCCATTGCCAACGATTGGTAACTGTGAATCTGCTGATTCTCCACAACTCCAAGTTCTATTTGCCGGGGAAGCTACACATCGAACCCACTACTCTACGACTCATGGTGCTTATTTTAGTGGTCTTAGAGAAGCCAATAGGCTTCTTCAGCATTATAACTGTGTTGAATTTTAGACACTTCTCTACTATTTTTTAAGACACTATTTTCACGATATGTTTCTAAAGTTTCCATCTTTGTTTCTTTCTCTTTCTATAATTAGTGAGCTCAAAAGACAAAAAATGAAGTGGAGAGGGATGAAAGAGATGGATGGGGCCAAGTTTAGATGTATTGCAGGATTTAAAAGAAGCTTCTTTCAATTCTTCAACTGCTTTCACCATGTTTTGCGAGTATAGATTACTACTTTAGTTTATCTGATCTCCAAAACAAAGTTGCAAACCAATTAAGCCAAAATTGTCAAAGAAGATTGCAAGGCCTAAAAGGGCAAGAAAACTGTGGATACTACATCTCTGCCTTGGGTGTTTGTTTCTGAATGTACAATAGACAGGATCCGTTAAACCCGACTCTTTCCAGCTGGAAATCTCTTGATCAGGTCATTTCTTTTGCTCTTTGGTTTGTTCCTGCGCCCCTCCTGCTTACAAACCATAACAAGCCCTTTGTAGCAAGGCACAACTTGGAAGTTAAAATGGAAATCTCCTGGACTATTTGCAGCAGTGAGTAAGCTGGCTGAGAACTTAATACGATTCAAATTAGACCATAGATAGAAACCAAACTTTGTGTCCCAGACAGTACTTTTTTTCTGTAACAAATTGCAGCTATGATGGGCCAATAGAAGTCAATCAGATTGCTTTCCAAAATGTCCTTGACAATGAGACATACGTAGAGATGCTAATGGTTATCATGTTGTTTGCTAAAGCTATATCCAGGGGGTCCCAAAAGAAATGAAGGGTCCAATTCCATGCGTACGTAATGTGCCAAGAATACACTACTTGTGTCTTCATAGGCAGTACCTTTGGCCTACCCACTTGGTGTCATCAAATAATGACTGTTCATAAGCAAACATTATCAACCTAAACACCAAGTTTATCTGTCTGGTTGTGCCACATAACTCTCAATCCCGTTGCAGGAGACATAGTAATCAAAGCTGGCCCTCAAGAAAGGTCCACAAGCTATTGATAATTGAATCCTTTCTGTTGTATCGGCTTCAGAGTGTTTTATAGTACCGAATCAAATAAAACTTGAATGAGTCCAAAGTTTCTTGCAACAACCACAGCCTCTGAACTTCAATTTATTTATTTATTTAAATTCCCCTTGGATTAGCAATCTGTAGAGTTTGTTTGAGGACATTGTATAACCAAGTCAACAGAGCTATGCATAGGGGCTCTATTATTGCAAGAATTGCCAGGCTCTTCTCCAGAGAGAGAGAGAGATAAAAAGGAAACCTTTTAATGACCCAACTGGTGTCTTTTTGTGCCTCTTGTGGGCTTCAATCAACCTTTGATGATTGTTCATATCATACACCAATCTGTCACCATGTCCTTGTCTCTTTCATCAAAGATAACAAACGAGAATCTATATTGCTCATCCCACGTTCACCACTGCCTCTAAATACTTATAAATCATAATTATAAAACACCTTTTGCTTAGGTTAGTGGCATCTTTCTTTTATCAGTTGTCTATAATTTATTCACCTCAAACCCCTTTCTTAACTTAAAACACTCTTTTGACTTACGCTTGTTTTTCAACAAACAAAAGCCAATTATAGCGCCAATCTCATAGTATCAGCTTCCCAGCTTCGGAGTAGCTATCACATAACCAATTATCAATCTCATTTTGCTCTGGTGGATTCTTTAATTTGATCGACTCATTTTCCAGCTGGTTATGGACATCTGTAAGTAGGGACTAACGAATTGACTTCACGTGCTCAATGAGCGGCTACTAGTGCAAGATGTTACGTCTTGTTTCTTAGTTTTGCAAGCAGTTTACAAATGTTTCTTTTCTACTCTCAAGGTCCAAATCCTTCCCAATTTAAGCCACTAAAATTATAATCATTCACTCATATCTTTAAGATTAGCTAAAGTTGACAGTGATTCCAATCTATGACTGACCCTGATGGAAGTGCTCGGTTGGTGTATAACAACAAAAATTATACGTATAAACCAACTAAAATTTAAATTACCAAAACTAGCCATTTTGCAGTTGATGATCAGGCATGAAACATCGAGCTTGAAGCAATCTTGGAGTGAAAAAGGCTACAAAATCTTATGCCAAAGTAAAAGATACCTTGGACTTGCATTAGCTTTTGATAGGTATGTTGTAATATGAGGAGCCTTTCAGTTACATTCAGTTGGATGAGTTTAATTATCTGTCTTTTGAATTGTCAACTAAGTTTTGATATTGATATCATCAACTTGGTGACAATTTCTTCTCTATGTACCAAGATATTTGATAAACTAATGAGTAATCATCACTTTGGTCTTAAGAAAATCTTGGATTGAAAGTCTAATGATGCAACAGGAGGTGCGTGTGCTTTATTCTCTTTTTCCTTTTTGAATGAGAATAACTTTAATGTCCATTGAGAGAGGCAATGAAGTCTAATGAGAAGATACCTACTGATTTAAGTAAGCTATTGTCCTGGCATTTGAACACCTAACTTTGCCTTTATAGCGACCCTTAAATAAAAGATCAAACAGCAACTCTTTTACTACGAATTTGAAGGAATCTGGGGGCTAATCATCAGGTACTAAGGGGTCTTTGAACTCCTTACCCCAGCTCTTCCAAATTTTTACAGATTATCATTAAATCTTAAATCTAAAATATAATCACCAACAGCAGCACTTTTACTTAATATTTCCATCAGAAGACAAAGTAAAGTAAGTTATGGTCTGACAGCTTCAAATTAGCTAGCCTGCAAGAAATCACAAGGGGTCAGTTCAAAGTTCCAGATTGTTGATTTAAACCTAATAATAGATAGAAGCAAGCAAATTGAATTTTCTGAAAAAAAAAAAATCACTCATGGTTACTGTATACCAACGAAAGATGAGCTGGGTTGTTTAGCAAAGATGGGATATAATTTAAGAAGGAAAGAACAACTATAGAGAAAAGGTAAATGACACCAATTTTTTTTAATTTTAAATTCTTGGGATAATTTCTCGTATTTATTTAATTCCTCGTAATTATTTAAATTTACATATGATTATCATTTATTAACTTAAAAATATTGATTGAGCACATAAATATTAAATTTTGTGCATGTGGACATCTATATTATAAAAGAGTGAATGGAAATTAGTAAATTACAAGAAAGGTATGCATTAAGAAAATTGATTTACTATTTTATCATATTTATATATTATTATTTATATAATAATTAATATATAATGTTCATTCATTTTTATTAATAATTAATTGATTTTGAGAGATTTTTTTATGAACTAGGCATTCAGAGGCATCACAATAGAGAAAGACATCACAATGAGGTTGGCACCCCAAATTCTACCAATCATGTGCAGCACGCCTTAATAGTATTAATAAGAAAGAAATAGAGAGTACAAAGAATATGGGGAGACATTCACCGTACCCATGTGAGATTATCAAAATATATATTTTGGAAGACCAGATTTGTTGCGAAAAAATGCATCTTTTGCAACATCCAGAACTAAATCCCACCAAACAAAGTCAGTCGACTGTATGCCAGAATTTGCTAACTTATCAGCACATTGATTGCCTTCCTTAGAAATATGTGAGACAAAAAACTTCATTTGTTGAGAAAACATACTACAATTATTCCATATGGTTTGTAGTGTCCATGGCACAAGGCTTGCGTTTGTAAATGCGGAGACAACTAGTTGAGAGATTGATTTAGGAAGAGTTTCAAAAATCTCATTTGCTATAAATTTGT
>JANIMX020000511.1:390791-400866 GCA_024582655.2 Erythroxylum kunthianum
ATAATAAGAATTATAATAAGTACAGTTTATATAAAATGTCAGGGTATTTTTGTCCATTTGGAGCGTATATAATTTGTGTCTCCGTCTCTCTATCTCCGTGACTCGGTTAAGGTAAGAATAAAAAAAATCATGTCTCTGTTAATCGGAAACAGTCACAAAACTCAAAGTCACAGTAAGCAAACAGTTTTAGAGATAAAAATTTTATGTTTTGTTACCCGTTTTTGCAGGCGGAGACGGTATCCAAACGCAGGGTAACTCTTATGATCTCCAGTTTGTCAGGAGGAGGAAGATGGAGTTAGGGCTATGCCTAATAAGAAGGTTGGAGGTCTATAAGTTGTACCTGACGAGTAGAATGAAAAAGCTTATGTGTTTGCCTGATAAGAGTAAAAGGGGAAAAATTTCGTGACAGAGCCTTACATGGTAGCTAATTTGAAGGTCTGTCATATGTTTGAAAGAAAGGGACAAGTTTGGTGGAAGAAGAGAGACGAAAATGCCCTCAACAAAGCTCTCTTAGATTTTTATATGTAGGTCTATATGAATTATATATAAATACTAATGTTACTCGTAATTTTAATGGACTGTATTAACAATTTTGGGGAATCATACCCCTAGCTATGAGTAGATATAATGAATAGCATAAATGTGTGCGTAGATACCTTATAAGGAATATGTTATGACCATTCATGTTCCTTTTTCTTCTTCACTCTCTCTCTCTCTGGTTAGGTAAAAGACCAAACCATAACTGTTATGGCATGTGGGAAGGCATATGCTTAGTTGTTTTCAGTAAGCCTCAAAATAATAATAATGCAAAATAATGAGCTAGATAAAGAAGGTATAGCTTGTAATTTCAGATATGGAAAACAGCTAGTGATCAATATATATATATATATATGGGTTTGTCAGGATAGAGATTCATGAGCTGATCATGATCCAAATGCATGTCAAGAGATTACGTCGTCGTGAACTCCATAAAATATATTCATCACCCAATGACTGCGATCTGAAGGGGTCTTCCATACCAGTAAGATCCAGTCAAAGATTTTGCCTTGAAACATAAAAAAAAAAATAAAAATAAAAAAATACTGGTCGTAACATCTATTGCAAATCACAGTCTTTGCCTAGAACCTGAAATTGACCGGTTATTAGAACCAATTATGTTACCTGTAAAAAACCGGTGTACAGTGAAGTGAAATGAGGAGGACGAAAGCTTGGCTCAACTTTAACCTGTAACTGGATTCGTTGTTTTGCTGGGAAAATCTTCGTACCACTGCTGGAGGCATCAGAATTGAAAATAGCTCTGCCCCACAGGGCTTCCCTCGTGTGTGTGCATGGCATGCATGATGTTGTTTCTTACTAATCTTAATATTAAAAAGTGACTCATTCTGTATTAGAAATATATTTCTTTCAAAATTAGGATTTCTATTTAATTACAAAAAAAAAAAAAAGTAGCTGAGACAGAGAGTTTTTAATTTGTAAATTAACAACAAAATTGAGTCTCTCTCTCTTAAAGTTTGTCCATTCTCTCTTTTCTTTAGCAATGAGTTTGTTCATTTCTTTCAAGACAAAAGTTTAGATTACGTGAATGATGATGTCAGGGACAGGGTGGATATTAGTATTCTTAAATCTTAACCGGCCGATTCGGCATACACTAAAATTTGATTACTTCCTGCGTATCGAATTAATTAGATGGAAAGTTGAATGAGAGACAACTTAAGGCAGAAGTAATAATGTTTGCAATTTGTAATTTGACTTTACATAATAGCATGTAGCCAAAGGTACAAACAGACCAAATCCCAGGTTGAAGAAAAGTCCAGGTTGATGTCTGGTTTCACATCTTTGAAGGAAGTGGTTTGGTGTGCTTGGATTCAAGAAAATGGATCCAAACCTAATATAAAGAAGAAATCCTTGGAAAGATCCTCCTCATCATTACCTAATTTTCTCCAGCATATACATTCACATCAACACGATTTCTGTAACAATATCCCCTTTTTTTTTATGACCACATCAATCGCCCTAGATTACAGAATTGACCCAAGTTGACCCATCTTGACCATTAGATGGCAACATCCAACGGTCCATATGCCCATCAGGTTTGGCCCCTGAGACAGACCACAAGAATAAATGGGAAATCTGTGGGTGGTCTTGGGAATCATATTCATGTATGTTGTTGTTGATGATGACAATGATCGATGATCATCACACAAACTTAAAGAAACACGTATAGAAAGTGATCTCTTCCATTTTCATTACATTGCTATCTAAATTTTTTTTTTGGATTGCCCCAAGATCCTCTGTCCTTTGCATATCTTCGACAAAATGTAAATCCCCGCTCCTTTCATGCAAACGACTTATCGTTTTTCTTACCAAACAGAATACTTCATCTTATTCGTAAGTATTCCACATACCTTAAAATATTTCAACCTAGTTTTCATGCAAATATCGACCCTCCCTCTATATATGTCCCAACCCTTCTTTTACCTCTCCATCAACCATAAGCACAATCTCTACCAACATCTTCGTCTTCGTCTTCTTCTTCTTTTTCTTCTTATAATCATTTCATCTTCTTGAAGGTAGAGATCAGACGCATAAAAATGTCTGAGATTCTCACAATTCCAGCTTATTTCTTGGTCGTAGTCTTCATAACTCGTCTACTTTCCACCACAGGAAAATACAAAGAACTCTCGAGTTTGCTACCACCTAAACTCCTAAGCCTTGATTTTGCAGACAAGCTTCGTGCCGACCCGGAAGCCATTGAATCAGCTTCTAGCGACTATGGTAACATTGTCCATCGAAAGCCAGCTGCTGTTCTTTGTCCCTCTTCAGTGGACGACATAGTCAGCTTGGTAAAGTTCGCTTACAACAATTACTCTTTTCCTTTTAGCATAGCCGCTCGTGGCCGTGGTCACTCAGTCCGAGGACAAGCCATGGCTCATAATGGGGTCGTCGTAGATATGATGAATCTAAGAAACCATAAGAAAGGGACAGAAATCATAGTTTCAACCAACCCATCTTTGGGTTCTTACGCTGATGTTGGAGGGGAGCAACTATGGATCGATGTTTTACATGCAACAATGGAGCATGGACTTGCACCAGTTTCTTTTACCGATTACCTGTACCTTACTGTTGGAGGCACTCTCTCTAACGCTGGAATCAGCGGCCAAACGTTTCGTTATGGGCCTCAGATCAGCAATGTCTATGAAATGGATGTTATCACAGGTACGTGTAGGAGTAACAAATTGAATCTATTGCCTGTTTTCACTTTTTTAATTTTTGGCAGTAGAAAATGGAAAAACATACAAGGTATAGGACATAGGGTCGATGCTAAGCATTTAGTACAGTCACTTTCATCCTATTTATTGAGTGCTCGAATCAAATTCATCGGGTCCCGGGAAGAAAAGTCTAATATTATGATTCTCACTCTCTGACCTCGCCAGATCTTCAAGGACTTAACTTTCGATGCCTTTGCGTGATAATGATGTCACAAAACAGTTCAGTGATTCTCATTTCCCTCTTATACCCTCAATGAGATCATCATCGTTGCTCGACTAAGAAGTCCTCTAGATTCTTGCAACATGCATAATTAACAGGCTGCGTAAATGGGAAATGACTTCATTTCCCTGCATGCTTTACAACTGATTAAATTGATGTTTTTTCTTTGAAACAGGAAAAGGGGAGCTTGTTACTTGTTCAGCGAAGAAGAACTCTGAGCTGTTCTATGCTGCTCTAGGCGGTTTAGGCCAGTTTGGCATCATTACCAGAGCAAGAATACCTTTAGAACCCGCACCAAAGAGGGTATTCACGAATTTCATTGATTTTATTTTCGATGTTCAATACCAATTTACTCCTTAACGAAAAATGAACGATCTTTATATCGTAAATAACCAAAAGTTGATATTATCACCCTCTAGTCGGTCTGAGGTGGCTAGTTTTGCTTTCAGGTCAAGTGGGTGCGAATGCTTTACAGCGATTTCTCTGCATTTACAAAAGATCAAGAACTTCTAATTTCAGTCAATGGTAGGAAAGAAAAGAATGCACTTGATTATTTGGAAGGTTCACTTCTCATGGATCAGGGTCCTCCAAATAATTGGAGATCCTCCTTTTTCCCCTCCTCCGATATCCCAAAAATAATGTCCCTAGTGAACCAACACGACATTATCTACTGTCTGGAAGTTGCCAAGTACTATGATGATCATACTCGGCAAACCGTAGACAAGGTACCTCGTCAATACTCGACATCATCATAGTTGCAAGTTGCAAATAAAAAAAAACATATTTCTGAAGTACAAACGATAGAAGACGTGGAATTTTTAATGGTATAGCAGCCGAATAATTCAACTTTCGATATTTGCTTGTAGGAATTCCAAGAATTGTTCAGTGGGTTGAGCTTCGATACTGGATTTACTTTTGAGAGAGATGTGTCCTTGGTCCAGTTCTTAGATAGGGTTAGAAGTGGAGAGCTAAAGCTTGAATCGCAGGGTCTGTGGGAAGTTCCTCATCCATGGTTAAACGTCTTCGTGCCAAAATCTCGTATCTCGGATTTCAACTCTGGTGTCTTCAGGGACATTGTTCTAAAACGAAACATCACCGCGGGCCCTGTCCTTGTATATCCTATGAATAGAAATAAGTAAGAAAATTTTAAATTTGTTCCCATAAGAAAAGATTTATATGGTTCTGGATTTACGTTATTTGGTCATCTGAAAGCATCCCATTAACGTTTACCCTCAAATTTTCAGATGGGATGATAGAACATCTGCTGTTATCCCAGAAGAAGACGTTTTTTATGCTGTGGGATTTCTGCATTCAAGTGGGTACGATGGCTGGCAGGCCTTTGATGATCAAAATAAGGAGCTGCTAGAGTTTTGTGACAAAGCCGGTATTAAGGTTAAAGAATATTTTCCCCATTACAAAACAAAAGAAGATTGGAGTAAACATTTTGGCACCAAATGGAGAACATTTCAAGCTAGAAAAGCTCGTTTTGACCCAAAAATGATGCTATCGCCAGGGCAAAGAATTTTTCAGTGACGTTTAAAGATCCAACATTTTTTCAACGAGTATTATCATAGTAGTGTAGAAGCAACTCCGATGTGTTTCAGGTTTTGTTGAGTGAGAACGGGAACAAACAAAACGTTGTAGTACGTACCAATTATGAGTACAGGAAATTTAAGCCCCTAGAGATAAAATTCCTGGTCATTATTTTGCGCTTTCTAGCCCTGTTTTGAATGGTTAACAGTAATGTGACGAAGCCCTACGCCAAGGCTTAGCCGTTGGGGTAAGGTAAACCATTCACATTCATATGGCAATGGATATTCAATTTTGTATTAATTATCTCTCAGTAATTCTTTTGGTGACGAGAGTAAAACTTGTGTTATAGGCTAACTTTAATGGCGCTGGCATTCTCATCTTTAAATAATCAAGAAAAACATAACAATGAATGGCGTTGGCATTCTCATCTCCCTATACATTACGAAATAGCCTTTTTATAAAAAAGTACAAGGAAAAAACTGTATATTACTCATTTGGGACTGAAGAATTATGAGTTGGAGTTACGAAATAGGAAAAAATTTGTATATAATTAGCAAAGCGGAGAAGTGAGTTTGTTGTATGTTGTTTCGTAGAATAAGACAACCTAGTTGTGGACCATTTATTTCTCCTCTATTACAAGGGTATAATCACCGATTCAGATTAAGTCATGCACATTTTCAAACATGGACTGCCTTTTATGTCATACCTCTTAAGATATGCATAGGGAAGCGTGCTATTCACACTTGAAGATGTTCTCGTAAATCGTAGTACACACGTGAAATTAGATTGAAAAGAATACGAGTGCCATTAGTTTCGGTACTTATGAAGCAGCTAGCTAGTTAATGTAAAAATAAAGATAAATGTGCATGCACGCTTTGGAAATTTCCACCACCCAAATCAGCTTAGAGGAACAGGATGATCAAGTGTTCAATTCTGAATAGATGTGATCGATAATCTTCAAATTTTGTGCTGTGTTTGAGGTTTCTCATAATGTAAAATGAATATGAATTTTATAAGAAAATTAGTTGTAAATCAATGTATAAATAATGATTAGTTGTTGTTCAATGTATAGATATGGGAAGAACAAACTCCGTTATCATTTGTAATCTTTTTGCAGAAGCCAAATAAGGAGAACAGCAAACGGTAGTGCATACACAAGAGGAACAATTAACAAATTAACAAGTAGTACTCAAGAGTTGGATTTGCGTGGTGAGGAAGGAGGATACGTAGATATGGACGGGACAAAGCAAATCATAATTGGAATATTGTTTGAAACTTAAAATTGGAGTTTTGCAGGCAATAGGGAGACAACAAAAGTAGCCACCCTGCTTATTATGTTTGACCTTTTGATTGTACTGCTAATGATCTATGTTCTAATTTTCTGTTGTTTTTGGGGCTCCTATAGCTTATCCAGCTTGTTACAATTACAAAAATATCTTGTGTTTTGTTCTTCATCGTTATCATTGTGATTTTTTGGGCACGTGAAAGAACTTTTTTTTTTTTATAATCTACTCAAAAGATTATTAGGATGATGTTACAAAAAGACCACAATTTGTATAACTTTTCTGCGAACTCTTTATGAAAGAGGTATGCCATCCACGGTTCTGTGAATCTGAGTTTAACATGATACAGTATTTGTAAGTTGAGGAACCAAAGAAAGGTATCTATCATTCTTACTTAGGTTTTCCTTTTGATAAAAAGGAGCAAAGTTGGAAAACTCTTCTTTCCTTCTGTTAGGTTTAAGGGAGTGCTTTAACTAAAGTTTCAAATCAATGTCAAATCCAAAGATCTTTTAACTTGATAGTATTATAGTGATCTTAACAGATTTACCTTAATTTTTAATTTAATAAATCTGAAATCAGACTATAATGTCATAATTTTGTTGTTAAAGATGAGAGATTCACTTTATATTATAATTCACTCTATATTATTAATAATTTTATTTTCGAGATAAATATTTATCTAATATATAATTAACATATCACTAATTATTGCAAACACTCTATCAATACACAAGAAGTATATAGATTTTCTTATTTGATCATATTTATTAAGAAATACAACTTTTGAAGTTGTGATAAAACTAAAACTAGGAGTAGACATAATTCGTATAGGAATATCATCAGAGCAATCCAAGAGAAGTGAAAATTTTCTTCAACTCTTGGACTGTTAACTCACCCTAGAATCCAATTATCCACAGCTATGACGTTCTCGTTTCACGCCAATAATCTTTATAGTCTTTGCAACTCTTATCCAACTCCATACTTAACTCTCCAATTGCTTGTACTTTTCATCTCTGAAGATCCTTTTTTCATGGGCTGGGCATTAGTAATGTTTAGGATTTAACTGAAACAGGATAAGTACTTGGGATTGACGTTGTCTTTGCCCCAGTATTAGTAATACTAACTGGATAAATTCCTCATTGGCATTGTGTGAATTGTACCAAGACATGCCTTATAAGTTGCTATAATTCAACATAGGATGCGGATGATGGATAAGGAGCATAGGTTGAAGAATATGGCAGTTGCAATGAAAATATGCCTCTAACTAAAACTAGACTTTGATTCAACTTTCAAATTTCTCTCTTGTTCACAAAAAGTTCTATAAAAATGGTTTAAAAGTTTGATAATGGGGCTCATACCTTAACGGCATTTTCTATGGGGACCTTAATGAAATGTTCAAATGAATCAATCATGACCTAGACCCGAATTATCTGGAATAGGATAAATTAAGGTACAGATAACGTGCCGGTTATTGAACGGGACATGCCAAGCTGAATATAGTATAATGTAGTTTCACATGGTTAAATAACGATCAAGATCATTTCAACGCCTCCAATCAACAAACCTTACAGCAAGAAGTCTCGTTTCCCCTGTCAAATGAGAACAACTTGCTCTACGGCATCCATAGTTCACCATCCTGCATTCGATAGTAAATTTCAGGATGGCATGGATATTTACATCTTAAGGACTAACCTTTAATCAACAAAATACCTAGCTAGTGCTACCCTTGTCAAGCTGCAAGTTTGCCTTTATGAAGTCCAAGACAACGGATACCACCTCTACTTGATGTGAAGTGTATGAATGATTTCCTCCATCTATGATATGTAATTTATGATTAGGTATGATCTTGGAAAACTCGTACGCATCTTCCACCGGTATGATTTCATCATCAGATCCATGCACTGTGAACACTCTGTATAAAACTTAAGATTCATCACTCCTATTGTGTCCAAGTGTTAGACTTAGAAATGGTTATAATAACAGAGAGGACATCCAAATGTGAAAATTAGTTGGAACATCAGATAGAGAGAGATTCACTAGCTAAGGGATAATTTTTCCCATGATATCTGAAATCTAATTTCTTGAACATTATAGTGAAAGTTTTCCCATATAGAGAACATAAATAAGCACATGCATGTTTCAGGATGAAATAGTTAATAATCGAATAATTTGATGTTTTCTTCTTCGTGAAACATCAAACTTTTCGTCCTTGATAATCTCACGATAACATAAATTAAGAACAATGAAAATGTTATCTGACACACCTTACCGTGACAATGTCAAGAATATGTAAACTCAGTAAACTTGGCAAACCTAAAAGATAAGACTGGGTTAAGTTATATCCTCAAACCTGCAATCTCTGCCAATCTCGAGACATGCTTTATGAATATCTGTGTTCAGACGATCCATCAAATCGTCCAAATAAACACGATAAGTAACACCTCCTGCAAAGGTAAATGTCAGAAAGGTACTAATAGACAACACTTCTGTAAGTTAGTAAGACAGGGAAGGGGCTTTCTAGGCTAATTTGGAGAATCCTTTTGTTTCTTTTTCGTACCCTTGGACCATCACCAGAGCAGAATTTAGTAAAGGAAAAAGTCACCTGTTTTGTTTATGACATCAATAAATCCTTCTTCCTTAATTTTTTCAAGAAAGCCTTTTCCAAGCCGTTCCTCAATACCTCTCTTCAAATCATAACGGCCAGAAATATTGACAACTGTATTGACATCATGATATTTTGAAGCATAAAGGAGCACCACATCGCCACCTAAAAGCATTGTTCTGTTGTCAGTTTTCAAGAGGGAACAAAATCATTTCCATGGTATCCAATTAAGCATAAAAATAACCCTTTTAAACTGGAAAAACCTGGAATTTAATGTAAAAGAACAAGGCTAATATGCAAAACAAAACCAGTAAATTGAGTTACACTATTTCATATGCAAGAACTTCCCCATTTTTCAATTATTTACATCTTTATCATCTATTTCACATTTTTCTTGAACCTTTTTTCCTCAATGCCTACACTAAGCAAAAAAATGTGGCCACAACACTGAGACTTATTTTGCTAAAAGATTCTACACTTCGACTCATAGAGAATTAATATTGCACAAATTTCGCATCCCAAAATCATGCTGGTAGCATGATCTTCTAGATGTACTCGATTTCAATCATGAACTGGTATCTCAACTCAACAATTGAGCAGTCTAACAAAGACAACATTGCATAACAAGGAAGTTTGAAGCAATATTGATAAAAATATGATAGGACATGATTAAATTAACACTATCTACAACAATCAATCATCAAGGTCCCAATTCTATTTTCTGCTCCCCACTAGCATTGTTAGCTTGTAGCCACCAATAACAACAGATAGAATCGCAAGTCAATCACTACTATCAATATGTATAACTACTTTCATTCACCAACCTTGATTTTCTCCAGAAATCTAAGTGTTTTATACCCATTATACGATAACCATGTACTCTAAGATTTGTGTTAGGAATGAGCATGTTGCGTAGTATGGGGATCAAACATTGGGCCTCAATAATGGGTCCAAGATGTGGAGGGTTTAGCAGAGAAGGAATAGGCGTGGAGGGTTTATCAGAGAAGGAATAAAAGAATAGAGGGCAGAAGAGACATTGGGTAGTAAGTTAGTTAGCAGTGAAGGAATAATAGGACAGTAGAGGGACATGAGGAGGACATGGAAAGTTTTGTCTAAAAGAATAGAGAGGACAGTATACGATAGTTGAGTATATTGTAGGAGCTAGGCT
>JANIMX020000511.1:520039-533087 GCA_024582655.2 Erythroxylum kunthianum
TAATAAATTGTGTAAACCTTCAAGTTTAATATTTGGATTAAAAACAGTTGCAATTAAATTAATTTGTGGTATTTTTTTAAAATATTTTAGCCATTTTTGAGACATTGCCATAACACAAGTATGCAATTCTAAATCATTAAAATATTCTTGCATTACACAATATATATTTACACATTTCATTACTAATAAATGTGAAGTAGGATAATATACACATAACAAATTATTAGTAACACTATTAAAAGTTTGCAAATGTTGTAAAAAAAGTTCACATATATGCCATTGTTGTGGTGATAAAATTACGTTTGAAACACAATTTAAAAAAATATATATAGAAGATCTTTGTAAGGTAATGATTCATTTAATAAATCATACGTTGAATTCCAACGATTTAGAACATTACACAGAAAACGTTTTGGTCTCATATTATTAATTTTACAAAATCTAGCTCATTCTTTTCTTAAATTTAGTCGTGCCCACAAAAAAATTGCAGATTTAATAGGAGATAAATAAATGTCCAAACATTTCATACCATCTTAAACACATAAATTAATTATATGACATGCACATCTAATATAAATAAAATTCCACCAAATGAAGAACGACACAAATTTTCAAGTTCATTAATTGCAACCGTATTCGCGGTTGCATGATCCACAGAACTTGAAAAAAAAATATGGACTAAACTATAATATTTTAAGATCATATTCATCATTCTCCATAAATTTTCAACACTATGCAATTCATCAAAAACTCTATATGCAATTATTCTTTTTTTGTAAATTCCATTCATCATTAACCCAATGACATGTTATACATAAATATGAATGTGTTTGCCAATGATCACTCCAAATATCACAACATAAATAAACACGACTTTTAAAATTATGAAAAAAAATTGCAATGCAACTTTACCTTGTCTCTAAAGTTTTTTAACTGTTCGTGTTAATGTAGTTTGTGGAATTCTTTTTGCAGAAGGATTTAATGCATTTTAACAATAATTTACAAATTTTAATTTTTCACCAAAACTAAATGAAAGGTATTCAACTGAAACTAATTTTGCTAATTCTTCACGATTTTTAATCACTATATCGAAATAAAGAAGTAGGATTAGGAGACACATACCCGGTCATTTGTGTTTGAGATTTTGAGATACTTGTTTCTGTTGGATGTTTGGTGTTCAAATGATTGCGGAGAGTTCTATATCCTCCTCCACTCTTCCATTTGAATCCATGTCCACAATAGTTGCAAATCGCATTGAACATTTTTTCTTCTCTAGTTGCAACTTTTTTGTAATGCTTCTCGAATATATCTGATTTAATCAGAGGTTTTCGCGCTGTTGATGTAGGGTTTGATTGTTGACTTTCTTGTACACCGCCTCCATATTCTTCTTCTTCACCAACCTCCACATCAATTGGTGGAAATTGTGTATAATTGACGTCGAGCAAAAAATTTGATTCATATGAACTTTGTTCTTGCACTTGTTTTCCCTTGCCCGTTGTTCTTGATGAAGACATTTTTGTGGTATATAATAGAGTAGACAATAATAATGAAAAATAATAAATGCAGTAATAATTGGGAGTAATAATAATAGTATAAATTAATAAAATAATTATAAATTGTAGATGAAAATTGAAAAGTATTACTTGAGAGAGAGAAATTGTAGATGTGAGAGAAATTGTGTAAAATTTTGTGTTAATGAAATGATATATTTATAAATATAAAAAAATATATTAAATAATAAATAATTATATTTAATATACATAGTAACCGTTGGTATGTAATCGTTGGCTATAGCCAACGTTTATGTTGTAAGGTTACAACAAATAAATAATAATATTTTTTTGAACCAACGGTTTAATCGGACCGTCTATTAAACCTCTAATTAAACTGTCGGTTCAAAAAATATATTGTTACAGTTTTTGTACTGTAACCGTCGGTTCACTAATCGGACCGTGGTTAGGGTTGTTGGAAGCCATCAATTTACTCAAAGTTGAACTTAAATGAATTTTTTTATATCTAACATAACATATGAAAAATTTTAAGGATCCCATAAATTTTATGATCTATCCATGATTGATAATACGATCTATAATGATCTTCTGAGAACATAACGTATAATGATCTATCCATGATTGATTTATATATATCTTTTGACTTATTGTTAGAGGCTGCAGTTTAGCACTTGGCTTGCCTTTAATGTTTTATGATAATGCACATATTTTATCACCAATATTTATTTTTATTTATTTATTGGAAAAATTTTATCACCAATATGATATATTTATATACTTTGTACACTATAAATATTAAATACAATAAAAAGTTAGAAAATCAAGTATGAAGAGCTTGGCGGTAAATAACACTATGATCCAAAAAACTTCTAGTTTTTAGCAAAAAAAACATCCCTCAATAAAATTCAACTGATAATAGTTATAATTAAGAAATCAATTAATTAAAATTACACATAAAACTAATATTTGTCTCACAAAACAAGTAATTAAGAATAAAATTTGAATCCTACAGAAAATTCTAATTTTAAGTTGAATAAACATGGATTTTTAGTTTTTCAAATAAAGCTAAAATTTATTTTTTTCATATTTTAAATATTAAAACAAGGGCAAGTCTCTGCTTTTTGTCTATAAACAAGTGTTATTTGGCAATTTCATTCTTTATTAGCTGTTAAAGTTACAGTGGTTGATTTTGCAAATAATGAGCTAAATGTTGCCATCTAGGCCTGTACGAAAAGAAATGAAATAAAAATTTAAAACAAACCACGGGGAAAAAAAAGGTTATAAACACGAATTATCCTTTTCAGATTGTATTCCTAAAGAAACTGAAGTTTAGAGTGTAAACTAAAATAAGAGACGTCTAAATGCCAAAACTAAGATCTTCATAGCCGCATATAGTCTAACATTATTCTATTCAGATAAAATTAAATATATCTCCTCACCATCATCAAATTACACGTCCCCTTAAATAACTGGCAAAGAGTCGAGAGGATGGTTATAACAAGAAAACAAATATGTGATAGGATCAGCTTTTCAAGTGTTATAAACAATGATGACACGACATCTATATAATAGTTGGAAACTTGAGGAATAGTGGCGTGCTACTGCCCCTTCATAATTCTGGACCTGTTCCTTTCAAGCCAACAAAACTTCTGGCCCTCCAAATATGCTGCGTCTACAGCTCCACAGTTGCAGTTTACAAAATCGTACACAGAATTAAGCAGGGGCGAAAATGCACTATTGCATTGGCAGGATCCCACCCAATCCGCACATTGCTATATATGGACACTTGTAGGTTGACACCCATCTTGTCATTGAGGTTATTTGAACATTATGCTTGAACTGCTGTCCCTGCTTCTTCGTCTGTGGAATCAGGTGATAGGATCTCTGCAGCTGTTTCTCCATCCGTACCCTCAGTTTCCAATTCCTTGTCCAACTTAAGAAGCTTCTCCCTAAGCATCACCATAAGTTCTTCTCTTGCATCATCATTCTCAGCCAGAAACCTTTTCAATGCTTCTTTCCCACGGAAATTCTCTCCCTTAAAGTAATAAAATGAACCAGCCTTAGTCACGAATTTGCGCTTTGTACCCAAGTCTATCAGTTCCGATTCCCTAGATATTCCCTTGCCAAATTCAAGCTCGAACTCAGCAATTTTAAATGGAGGGGCAAGCTTATTCTTCACAATCTTCACTTGAACTTGACTTCCAACAATCTGCAAAATGCAGAATTATCTGAAAATAGTATTCAAATCCATATAAATACTGCAAATGTAAAATTCACTTAAAATTATGGATACATATTGTGTACAATCAACATCCTGCTCCAATCAACTCCGTCATACTCTGTATGTTGCTCACAAAAGAAAATCAAAACCAACATCACGCTCATCTACAGTCAATTACCAGACATCACGGTTTCATGATAGATGGATCCAAAGACTAATTACCTCAAGTGGCACAAAATTAAAATGTCATCACCAGTTTCTTAAATCAGACCCTCTTTAAGAGAATAGATTAACCATGCACATAAGGCAATATCATAAAACAGTTCATTCTACTAGTAAACTCAAAGTAGAATTTGTAGCAACTTAAGATGCCCTTATATTTAATGACTTTAAGCCATTCGTACTCCGGGAAGCACCTTTTCATGTCATACAGCCTGCTTGGGAAAACATAAGTCCAGGATGAATTTCTAATTACATTCTCAAAGAGCCCACATGACATGAACAGGTATCTCATTCTGGACTTCTAGGCGAACGCAAGTAAAGAAGTTTCAACACAAGAAGACAATTCAAGCAGTTGTAATGATATCCATAAAAAGTGGTCCAACAGCTCATGAATTGTGAGCATAAATGTCCCATAGTGATGAATAAGAATATCCTGAAAATCCTTACCTTCAGATAAAACTACAAATTAAAAGAGATGGATCTTTACCTCTTCTCCCTTCTTGACATACGCAATCCTTCTTATATTTAGTCGCACTGAAGCATAGAATTTTAAGGCATTGCCACCACACGTCACTTCAGTGGGTCCACCAAACCCAAATGTAGAAAGCTTTGCTCTCACCTGTATTTCATGGGAAAGTTCAAATCACATCCAAACAGTCAATAAAAATTAACCAAATCAAAAAAATCACATAATAAAAAGCATGAATCCAGCAACTAGTTGCCTACATTCCGTATATGTTGACTTCCTTTCAAGGCCATGGAACTCAAGAATTTCGAGGCATTTATATATGCAGTAACAATAATAATTGTTTTCTCAGAGAATAAACGAAGAATTTAATAATGCACAACAATATTTCAGAAGAAAGAAAGTAAAGTTTAATGCCTAAGGAAACAAAGAAAGTTCCTTAGCTTATTTACAAGCGGTATATAAGCTCTTATTTTTGCAACCTTAGCTGCAGCTTATATAGGCAAATCCATAGAGGGGCATCATTGACTAATTTTATGAGCCAAGGATAGGGTGGAAGAGAGGGAGCAGATGATTCTATGCCCAGCTTTTATTTTGACTTCTGTTTTGACAATATCACTTTAAAATTGGCTTATGATTGGAAGATTTTACTTTTTACTCTCAATTAATAGAACAGGAGGAGGATTTCCAATTAAATGAAATCCACAATGTGTAGAAGGAAAAGTTTACCCAATTGTTATCAGTTCGACTGCATCTACAGCCAAATCTATTCAGGCCCCAGTAGGCTATCCACACTTCAAAAAAAAACAAGTGACCAAAGTTCACTGTTTAAATATTAAACTAAGTAGAATTGGGGAGACAACTAATGGCAACAAAGGCAATTCACTATGCTTTTTAACATAGATCACTAATTTGGGCAGACCTAAAAAAATGTTGCAAGTTTTGTTGAAATAGTTGCAGATATAATATCAAAGGTGAAACCAGTTGGTAACAAACTGGGAGGGATTCTTTTTCCATGTTTATTCTTCCGATTGCAGAACTGTAATATTTCAGTTGGGAATAGTTCTTTTCCATTTTAATCATAACAAATAGGGATAAATAATTTTTGGTCTTTCTACTTTTGTATGTCTCAAATTAGTACTTGTAACCTTTTTTTTCGCCAATTGAGTCCTATAATTTTTTAAGTTTGTCAGAGATGGAATTCCATATAAGCTTTTCCGTTGATGGAGTTTTGGAAAGGACTCAATTGAGTCCTATAATTTTTTAATTTTGTCAATTGAGTCCTTTCCATTAACTCCATCAACGGAAAAGCTTATACGGAATTCCAACTCATCTGACTTGTGAGTTGGAGCTACGTCAGACATTCACATTGGACTTAACTTGAACAACGTGGCAATTTAGAGACATGTGTAAGTCTTTGATGATTTATCCCTTTCCAAAGAGTCTGACCTTTTATCTCTTTAACTTCCCTTTCTTCTTCCTAATTTTCTGTAATTCCTTCTCAACCCATTAACATTCTTTCTTATTCCTAATTCTTTCTCTTCCATTGACAATCAAGACCCACAAAAACACAACATTCCAAATTCTTATTATACCAAACAATCTTTAAATTAAATCAAGAAAATATATAGGAACCGAAACTGCAGTTTCTGTGACTTTCTGTTGCCACTTTCCTAAGAAAGTGACAGAAACTTCTAGGTTTTTTATTATCAAATATCTCAGATCCATTAAGTTAAAAATGAAACTTCAATTGGTCAACACCCACAATTTCAAGAAGCAAGTCCAACTAGATTCTCAAGGCAACAACACATGATAAATCATTATTTTCCATTTGTCACTTAGAAACATAAAATCTAACAAAAGCATCTTCAATGGATACCAATATGTCACGTAACAAGAAAACACCAACATTCCCTTATCCATATTGTATTTTCTTTTTATCCGACAGATTCATCTTCAATTGATTGTCAATATCAAGAGCACTTAAGAACATGAACAAATTTAGTAACTCAAAACATAAAAAATCTTTGACGAAAAACTATTGAACAGCATAGATGAAGTTGAAGAATATAGATGACACAATCTGAAAGAAAGCCAAGATTGAGAGACAAGAGATAAATGGGTTTGGTTTAATCAAAATAATAGGACTTATTGGGAAATAAGTCCATTTGAGAGTCTGTCATGAATTCCAACTCATAATTTTTGTGAGTTGGCAGTGCAAATAAGCCCTTCTGCTAACAGAAAGGACCCAATTGGAAAAATTCAAAAATTAAGATTCAAATGACAAAAAAATAAAACAAAATAGAAGTACCATCTTGAGAAAAATATAAAAGTAGAAAGAACAAAAATTTCATTATCCCTAACAAATAATATCCATGGATTTGCACCTGATTTATAAAGATGAGAATTGTCTGAGACAATGATAAAGAGTGGCTCAATTTGCGAAGTGCTTGGCTCATCAATCTAGCTTGCATTGCCATGTGAGCATCACCCATCTCACCATCAAGTTCACTTTTAGGAACAAGCGCAGCAACCTGTAATTAAGCAGAGTAAAAAAAGATAAAATGAACTCATATCATCAAAACTGTGTATACGGTGCAAATTGAAAGCTCCTTTCTCGAAGTGAGGATGAAGAGAGAAGAAGAAATCCATTCCGCCAAACAAGAAACAGGACTATTGTCGAAGGAATAAGAAATCACAGCTGAATTTAACAGGTAAAATCATGAAGTGAAAGAGCACCTTACTTACACTATCAACAACAACTACATCAACAGAACCACTCCGGATTAAAGTGTCCACAAGACTGAGAGCTTGCTCACCACAATCAGGTTGTGAAAGGAGCAAATTCTGAGTGTTTACTCCAATAGCCTGGGCAAGTGATGAGTCAAGAGCATGCTCAGCATCAACAAAAACACAGTAACCTGCAGAAAAAGAAGTGGATATCAGCAGATATATCGAATTTTAAGGCCAGTATTATGTCCAGAGGAGAATGCAGAATTAAACCATATAGTTGTTTATGACATTGACATATTTCATTGTAGCTTTACGTTTCTTGTTAACTAATAGTTTACTAGCAGGAACCACATACTAGACAATACGAATGGTTAATCTAATATACAATACACACAGCAGAAAGGAGAGATTATAGGGCTCAATAAAGCAACCTCCTAGTTTCTGTGCTTCAGCAATTACATGCAATGCAAGAGTAGTTTTTCCAGAAGCCTCTGGACCAAAAATCTCCACAACACGCCCCTATGGAAAGTCAAACACACATCTCATGAGCATTCAATAGGATTTAAAGTGAGACATCTATTCCTAGTCACTCGGGAAGCATAGAGCTAGGAATATTAAAGATTCATTTCAAGTCAAAGCATGGTAGAAGATAGAAGAATTCTTTACAAATTATGATTCCTCCAGACTCAAGAACACAAAGAATCCAAGTCTATAGTAACAAAAGAGATTGCAGGAAGCAATAGGAAGAGCACAGCAAACTGATAAAAGAAACAATGGTGGTGTTACAGATAAACATAGTTAGTATACTCGGATAATCAAGTACAAAGCTTGCCTTGTGCGAAGAAACAAGAAACAACTTCAACAAAAGATTAGAAAAGTAAACTATTTATCTTACTTTGGGAAGCCCACCAGTCCCAAGTGCCATATCAAGTGCAAAAGAACCTGTGGAGACCACTGGAACATCTCTAGGAGAAACTGACCGGCCATACCACATAATAGATCCCTTCCCATATTGGCTAGTAATCTGATCCAGGGCTTGTTGTAAGGCCACCTCCTTTGTGGACATACCATCTTCAGAAGAATCGCTGCCATTTGACTTGGATTTTCTTTTACCTTACAAAAAATAGGAAATTGAAATTATCCAAAAAATCAAGGTTACTTGTATTACGAATTAATAAAGAAAAATATAAAGGCCGACTAGTTGCAAGACAATGTACCAATACCAAGGAAATAGAACAACCATAAATGTGGTATCAAACTGTCAGAACTAATATAACCACTGATTCCTTGTAGTTTCAAAAGTTCCATTCAAAAAACAAGTGAAACATCCGTTTTTTGCTTAGGAGCGACCCAAGCACACTAAAAAAAGACACATCTGCTATTTTCCAGGACTAACCATTTCAACCCTGGAAAGGATCATCAGCACGTACACAATAACCAGGGCGTAATAAGTCAAAAGTTAATATTTACAGAATGAGTAACAAGTTTCGACCCTTTTAAAGAAGCTAAGTGTTCAAGTGAAACAACTTCAATGAACCTTGGAGCACCTTTAGTAGAAAAGTTACAAATGTGAAAACACGTCCCCGTGATCTCTCTACTTAAGCCCTGCAAAACCACATAAGCAAATGAGTAATATGCAACAACACAAAAGACGCAAAAGATACGAACTTTTTTTCCATTTCCCACACAAAATCGCGTATAAGAGGTACTAAAAAGTATCGCTAGTCTAAGGGGTAAGCAAATAATTTCGTTCCCACAAGTCTAAACCATTCAACTAAAAGAGATTACAAGAATTTCTTCAACATCCACAAGTAGGAATACGAAAGAAACTGAAGAGACAAAAAGAAAAAAGAAAAAGGCTACCTCGGGCGAGAAAAGAGCGCGTTTCAGAGAAGAAGCATTTCGAAGAAGCCTCGCCATTGAAACCCTTAGCAAAGCTCCTGTTTGAGTAGAAATTGGAAAAGGCGAAAGGAAAATGTTTTAAGGGTTAAAAGTACATATTTAAACTGCTCAATGCACACCAACGAGAGCCCACAACGGAGAGATAGAAATAGCGAGCGAGCGAGCGAGTGAGTGTCTCGGACTCTCGATGCTGCATCTTATTTAGGGGTTTTAGGGTTTTAGTTTCCCTCCTATTTTTTCCAGGTGAGACGAAGAATTCCAATAGGAGTAGGTCAGATTATGGCATTTAAACATTATGAGAACAACAGTAAAGACACGTTTTAATAGTGAAAACTAAAGTCATGGTAAGCTCGTGTCATTTCCACGACTACTACGAGGATTTCTGTCTGGCCCTGGCTCCAGATTTCGTATTGGCAAACCGATCAAAAACTTCTATAATATGATTTAATTTTGTTGGTTTTTATCAATAGATGTAGGCGTAGCTCGCATTCATTTTGTTAGTATTTACCTATCTTTTCGTCTAAACGTACTAACCACTAATGAAGCCCAAAGCAAGCCCTGTAGCTGCCGAGAGAATTCTTTTCCTTGCTTGTTCTCCGACAAAAGTATATCCCCAAAACATGAACCAGAAAATTAACACAAGATAATATCAAAACTAGGCCTGCTGAAGCATTCATTTTAAGAGAGTTCACCAAACATTCACTGAACGATTCCAAACATTACATGAACAAATAAAATCTCAAACTATAGCACCCAAGGGGAAAAGGGGAAATTTTGAAAATTCAATATCGACAGTCCGTAATATGGCACAAGGGGGTAAAGGAAAAAGAATAAATAACCACCCTGACTTCAAAAGCCCTTCCAAGTTCTAACTCTTCTCAACTAAACAACATTCCATCAACCAACAATCTTAGCATCACTGTTGCTTGCATTCTGGAGGCCGCTCACCCTGCTGATCATCACCAGCTTGACTTCTACCGCTTTTCTAGAGTACACAACCAACAAAATTAAGATTTAATTTTATTGAAGAGAAAACAAAAAAAACAACTATATCAAAAACCTGGAAATGAAAAAGACCCATTAATGGAGCTAGAGAAAATAGTACCTTGTTTCCAGCAGATGTCTGCATCAAGATTTCAACAAGATTAAGAAAAAAAATTATCAGTAAAGGGAAAGACAGAGAGAGAGGATGGGATGAATAATTTCAATTTTAAGATGCTATACCTTCTTTTTTGGCTTGTCTTCGTCTTCCTCCTCATCCTCTTCATCCTCATCCTCTTCCTCTTCCTCTTCATCCTCATCAATGTCCTCATCCTCATCTTCATCATCATCTAACCCAAGCTCATCCCCTGGAATGGCCTCACCAGTGTACCATGATACAGCATGAGGGATAATCTTGTCTCGGATAGTTGACCTAAACCAAGATTTCAAAAAACTCAAAGTATCATGAAAGTAGAAACAACACCTAAAAATTAAACAACTTAACCTGAGACAAGAAGAACATACAAAGGAAGACATTTTTTAATCTAAGATCACATAGTATTGGAAAGTATCAATATGATAATTGCTGATTAGAATTGGTACATGGTAATGTTTTATTTAAACAATAACTCACCCAATGTCATAATCCTGCTCCATTTGATTCTGAAGCTCCTCAGCCTGTACACAGAATAAAAAGTTTAAACCAGGTACATGAATGAAAGATAATTAGAATAGTGAACCAATAAATTCTAGTCAATATTTTTCTTAAGTTTGACAGTGTTGATCGTACAGTGTCTTCATCAATATCTTCCTCATCATCTGGGACTTCAGGGGGGCTAAAGAAGTTGAAAAAGCTCTCACACTCCTCAATTTTAGTCATGGGCTTCGCATTTTTGGATCCTTTCTTTGGCTTCTTCTTGAGGATCTTCTGAGTTAGGCATTTCCCTGGATGCCATTCAATTTCCGTCCTTCAATGGACCAGAGACAAATATTTCAGCTACACCAAAAATGTTGAGCAATAGCATAGAATGGATTAACAAAGTCAGCATAGAAGTTACCCTATTGCTTTCTCAAGAATAGGTTCATCTTCATCAATCATGTGATAAATCTTAGTCAAGACAGTGTTTGTGAAGAAAGGATTTATCTCAAAGAAAAACTCCAGCTTGAAACCCTTGGGCTCCTCTATCCTACACCACTTAATATTTTTAAGGTACTTGAGAGCTGCTTCATCACGCTCTGTAATCTGATACACAAATAAACCAGTGAAAAAAATAGCAAAGTCAAGAATCAGTAAGCAATCAAGTGACTAAAATCAAAATAAAACAAAACATCAGTCATAATTACCCAACCTCCTCAGCTAATACTTCATTGTTCTTCATTGCAGTGAGCCAAAAATCAGGAACTCCTTTCTCTGTATTTAATGTATTAAGATATCAGCCTCATAAAATGTCACGAGAAAAGGACTAATTTTTAGTACCCTCCCAAGGTTACCTTCATCATCTTTCTTGCCCTCCTGGTCCATTTCTGATTCAACTTTTGCTCCATCAGGTTCGATGACACCATTCACAATCTCATAGCGCTGCAAACATGATCGTTCAAATTTTCATTCTGGACAAGGCAACAGGAAAAATGACATGTCCACGTGCATACAGACACATAAATACCTTGGTATACAATGGTTGGTACAACTTTTGATACTTAGCCTCGAGTACTGCCCTTTCTTCAAAGAACTTTGCCTCAAATTCATCATGTTGGCTCTGGAAATTAAGAAAGTATGTACAGCTCAGTATCCAACCAAGAATAAGGGGGGACATAAGCAAGTGATAACAAGTAACTTAACATTTTTTAATAGAATTCAACATGGCAGCTATTAATACGATATTCAAAATGTTCCATATAAGAATGGACATGCCTGGATCTCTCTGAGAACTTCAACACGTTTCCTCACTTGAGGTGACAGATTCTCGAGCACATCAGGATGCTGTCCAGCCAGATTTTGCAACTTATTCTGCAAAACAAAAATAACACAACATCGATCGTGCTTATTAAAATTTAACTAATAACCAATATAACAACGCCACTGAAAACTACAATTCAATATAGCATAACAAAGTTTAGTTTCTTTCTTACTATACATCGACTAAAAAATAGAAGCGAAGCAAAGAAAAAACACTCACTAAACAAACACGAATTCTATACAAGAACATTCATTTTGGAACAAAACATGCCCATTAAAATCATTTTACGTCGTTTCCTCAGACACCGAGCAAAAGAACAGAACACGCCAGTTACTGACCTTGAGGGCACTCACAAGCCCAGCTCGATCCCCCTCGTTGAGAGCTGCCAAATAGACAGTAAGAAACAAAAAGAAGTTCAATTCACACCCAAACCCGAGAAGAATAAAACAGAGAAGGGGGTTTAGGGTTTAGAAGAGCAGGAAAAGTGAATACCGGTGGCGAGATCAGCCATAGTGAAGTTATTGTCGTCACTGCTCATGTTAAAATTGGCTTGTCAAATGAGTAAAGAAACAGATAGATTGGAGAAATGCAAAACCCTAGATTGGGTTGGGGTTTGAAAGACGATGAAGTGGCAAGGCAACAAAAAGGTGGCGTGTGTAGAGAGAGTGAAGTTTTAAACAAACGTAGCCTCTACGAAGCCTATCACTTAAGACCCGTCCCTCATTTTATAATGGCTTTAGCAAGTTTTGGCTTAACGATAGTTATCATGTGATTCATGTTATGCATAACAACACATTGTCAATGGCATATCAAAGCTCACAACCTATTCATCTTTCTGCCCGTATAAATTGTTTTTCGCTTAAGATGTCATCCATTTTTGCATGTTTGATCCTACCAATGGAATGAGTTTTATAGTGTACCGGCTAAAAAATGATACAAAATTGAGTATATAAATACTGGTCATTGGTATCGGTCGATATCAACAATTTTACGTAGTACCGACCGGTATCATAAATTTTAAAAACTTGAAGGACTTTTTTGCAAAAAAAAAAAT
>JANIMX020000511.1:596533-607228 GCA_024582655.2 Erythroxylum kunthianum
CAAAGCATGTGTAAGATATACAAACTCTTTCAATATACGAAGCTTTAGCAATTGAGAACGTCTCTCTCTAATTTCTCTCTCTAAAGATTTCGTAAAGTTTTATACGAGTAAAGCTGGCTTGAGTTCGAATACTTAAGCGCTGTATAAGAAATTTTATTGAGTGAAGTGTGAGGTCGTAACAAATTGCTATGTTTCGCTGAGATACCACCAAATCCAAGGGTGAGGAGTGCGGACGGTGCAATCACAAAAGGACGTGATGTGGGGCCCACAAGCCCGACAGGTGGATGGTGGATACAGTGCACAGCAATAGTCAAACGAATTTTGAATTCAAAAGAGAGAGGGGCCAAAAAGAAGTTTCTAGAAAGTTGAGGGACTGAGGTGCGGTGGGGACAAGATGGAAGCTACAAATGGAAATAGAGTGTCATAAAGCAGTGGACACGTGTCGCCCGTTCTTCTCCATTTTCGTTTCACTATAAATGGGCACCCACACCGTATCATACTACTCGTTCTTTGTTTTCTCTCTCCAAGCAGTCTCAGTCTTCACATCGATTACTATGGCACTTTTAGATTTTGCGGCCGTTGGCGACGACGGCGGAGGTACAACTGCTCCAAATCCAGGTAGAGAAGAGAGAGTGGTGGTAGCAAAAATGTCGGATACTGAGGACTCAACTACTCCGGCTATTTGCGGGGGCGCGTCGTCTCCTTCGTTGACTTCTGCGAAGCCGGAGAAAGTGGAGACTGAGGTGAAGAAAGTGGTGACGATCAAGGAAGAGGAGGAAGAGGACGGGGAAGACGAAGGTCTTTGCAAAATCTACGGCGACGGATCGCATTCTTCTTCGTCATCTGTGTCTGTGGTGTTGTCGAAACCCATAGAGGGCTTACATGAGTCAGGTCCGCCACCATTTTTGAAGAAGACTTTCGAGATGGTGGACAATCCTGAGACTGACTCTATAGTGTCGTGGAGCAAGAGTCGTGATAGTTTTATTGTTTGGGACTCACATGAATTCTCCAAAAATATGCTTCCTAAGTACTTTAAGCACAGCAATTTCTCCAGCTTTATTCGCCAGCTTAACACTTATGTATGTCCATAATCAATCCATATCATTAATATGCATTTCTTGTTTGTTCAACTGTTTGTTCTTGTGTAGTGATGAGTTTGAATTTGCATATAAGCATCATACCAAAGTCTTAATTGATATGTGGCATTGAGCTGGTTAATTGATTATTGTTTTGCAATTTGATTTCAGGGTTTTAGGAAGATTGATCCAGATAGATGGGAATTTGCAAATGAAGGTTTTCAAAGAGGGAAGAAAAATTTGCTAAAAAACATCAAGAGACGGTGTAGGTATAACAAGCATCTGAATGTAGCTACGAGCAGTGTTGATTCAACAAAAGTTGGTTTGGAAGCGGAATTTGAGAGTCTGAAGAATGATCAAGAAGTCTTGAAGTTGGAAATCCTGAATCTTAGGCAGCAACAAGCGGACTCGAATAATCAACTGAGTGTCGTCCGCGAACGTATTCGAGCTACTGAATGCAAGCAACTACAGATGTTAATTTTCTTTGCAAAAGTAACCAAAAATCCTAGCTTTATTCAACAACTAATACATAAGAGGAAGCAACAAGGACGGTTAGATGGTGATGAATTGTGCCAGAAGAGAAGATTGCTTCACACCCAATTCCCTCAAAGCCTGATTAATTTTGCGGATACCGGCCAAATTGTGAATTGCAGAAACCAAGCTCAGGAGCAATTGGCTACAATGCAAACTGAGCTTGCTGAGATATTACCAAAGACTATGGTAACCAGTCCCATGTCAAAACTCTTTACCACGCCCTTGAATGATGAGTTTTGCAGCCATATCCCGGACCCTGGGGCCAATTTGATGTGTGCAACGGACACTCAAGACGTGTCTTTTGTTTATGATATCTTGTCTGAGAAGCTAATGGATGAAAGTTCAGTAGTGGAGAATCCTGTTGAAGAGGACCTAGATGTGAATGACTCCAAGTTTTACCTTGAATTAGAGGATTTGATAGGGAGGCCACGAGCTTGGGGTGGTTACGTAACTGAGCTGGTGGAGCATGCAAGTTGTGTTGAATGAATCCGGTGGTATTCTCTTGCCGTGAATTTGCAGATTCTTGATATAAAATCACATACGGCTTGAAGGAATGAACGATTCAGGAGTTGATAGACATGTTGCTGCAATCTACTATTAAAATGAAATCAACAGTCCTTCCATTTCAAGTGCTCTAAATTGCAGACAGCACCTGCTGGTCTATCTGATTTGTTTATTCTCAAATTCTGAGCATCTGACTAGTTGTAAAAATTCCCCATACAAGTACATATTTGATCTGTAGTTCAACTTTCGCTAGAATCTCAACAACTTTCTAAAATACTGCTAGTGTTGGCTTTTGGCGGTAATTAGTACGTGTGTTTCTCCTCATCACGAGTTCTTCACAGTTTCCTCCCAAACCTTGATTTATGATATTTATCGGGTTCACTTCTAATTGTAAATTCTTCAATTAATTACCCAATATTTTATTTACTATGAAATCTAATATTGAAACATCAATTTTATTTTCGGTAAATTATTGGGTTAAATGTAGCACGTACAAGGGTATACCAATACATATATATCACCTGTAAACATACCTATGTCGGAATTATATTTAATTCACAAGCTGAAAACATCAGTAATTGTACTGAAGCAAAAGGGTTGATTTTAACCACAATTTTTACACCGATCCGTAAGTTTAACTATAAGGTTCCGACTATAACATTTAGAAATTTTTTAAATATAACCTTAAAATTACGAGAAATTGATGTTTTTTGTCAAGTGATGATTTTTGTAATTTTTAATATTATTTTATTTCATCTGCGGGTCTTAGAGTAGTTTTTAATATTATTTTATTGTATATGCGGGTTCCATACTGTCACGTTTCTTTTTTTAAAATACAATATATCTACTCTAGAGGCCCCATATGCGTCGACGCCGGAGGTACGAACACCTTTAGGCCAAAGATCGTCGAGACCAGCTTCCAAGGAGGTGAAGTCGTTGATGGCGTGAACGCCAACTTGAAATAATCAATGGTGTTCAAGTATGTTAGAGTTTCATAAGTACCTTTGATTTCGAACTGTACAAGGATAAAGTCATTCCACCACACTAATCCTCGACCATCAATAGTACCTTTGCTTGTAATTTTAATATACATTGTAAAAGTCCAGACCCCTATCCTATGGACTCGCAACAGTAGGAGCTATGATCGTACCATCTAATTGGAAGAACAAAGAATAGAATATCTTACTGGTCAAGAAGACAAATTAACCAAGTAAGCACTCATTTTCTCGAATGATCTCTTATGGAAAACTTTTACCTGGAATATAATGTTAGGTTGACAATTTGGACCCAAAAATGTTATCAAAAGGACGAGGAAGATAGAACCAGATGGGACCATAATGGTCAATGCCTCCACTTTACAGGCAGCTTTCCATGCTGCTTCAAAGGCCAGATTCCAATCAAATTTTCAGCTTAAACCTTAGAATTTGTAAAGGGTCGTATGAAACATTCGAATCATAAGTATTCTTGATTGGTTCTTAAGAAAATATACCACCTTTGTATTATCAGTACATCCATCTCCTTTTGCACCATAGTTTAGTACATCAAAAGTGGTGGAGCTTCCTCCTTACAGAGTTTGATTACTTTCATAGTTCCAAATGTCCTTGAATTTTGACAACCTACGACCATGATGGTGGTGGTGACGACGATCGAAGCTGTAACCATTGTCTTCTGCAGCTTGGCCAGTCTCAAATGTTGTAAACCAACAAAATGAAGAAGCCATGTTCAGGATTGCCGGAAGGGTTCTCATATTGAAGCTAACCATTTTAGCCGGAGAAAGTTTTATGTCTGGGCTTAAATATACGTATCTATATGTCTTTTATTTGATAAAAATCAAGTACTTATAGTAAATTAGTATACACTTATATATTATGAATCGTATAAGAGCATGAGATGTCAGCTTCCATCTGTTAAAACCTTTTTCACTCTTTCTCAACACTACTGGTAAAACAATAGCTATTACATTAATAATCTTTCCAAGTCAATTCACAACGTAACCTTCCTGTAAGCATTTAGAACTGTTTAATGTTTAATGCTCAATTTTTCTTTTCTGAATTTTCAGCTTCTTACACAGGTTAGTTGCAAAAGCTGACAAGCTAAAACTTGCAGAAACTGTTAAAAGCATGACAAACTGAGACAAAGGCTATCGCATGCCTTGAAATTCTACAGATCATGTTCCTCTTCAGTGACTTTCGTGTTCTGAAGCTTTCCTGAGGATATAAAATTTAAGATTAATAACCTCATTAGGAACATTTATGTTCACAATAGACAAAAGCAGAATCAATATTGTTATTAGCAGGTAAGCTTAATGGTAAAGACTCAGAGTCGTGAGTAAGTCTAAGTTAAAGTTGACACACCAGAAGAGGAGGAGGAAGTAATGCAGGTGTTGGAGGAAGAAGAAGAAGATCTGTCACAAACACATAAACTGACAAGATTATTCGAAAATGAGGACTGTATTGTTCCAGCCCTCTAGCACAATACTATTCCTAAAGTGAGTCTTACAGTTAAAAATAAAAAAAACATTATTTTAAGAAAATGGGTCACACACAATCACTTCAACGTGATAGTATAAGACCCACATATTTAATAAAATAATATTAAAAACTACCAGTCATTGTTGAATTGACAAAAAATTAACAAAGTCAAGACCACGTACCCTAAACATCCGACAAAATGGATAAAGATAATCTTGACCAACTCGATTAAATTAATTGTATGTAATTAAAATATGCCACGTGTTTGTGTTGGTACTTGGTGGTAGGTAGTAGTTTCGTAAAATCAGTGGGGTCTTGAACTGATGTACCTTCAAGATGCTGCTCAAGAACGATAAGATTTGCTTACCAAAAAGCGTAAGGACAAAGTATAATCAAAAGATGAGTGCTGTAGCCAGCCCTCTCCAACGTTCGCACTTCCACAGCACGTTTTGATTGATGGCTACATTTGTCTCCCTTCATAAACCCAGAAGACTCCTTGTCTTCTAACTTCCACGTTTTGGATGACATTGAGACGTGATAAACATTACATTTGCATTTTGAAGATTTGGGTTATCACTTTCAACCAATTTGAGACAAGAAAGCAAGCAAAATAGTTTTTTTTTTTACCATTTCTTGATGCGACAGAAAGAGAACAAGGATCATTGAACTCTTTGAGTTTTACAAAATTGCACCAACCTTTTGTATAACCACCTATTAAGTTGATATCAAATATTAACAGATGTCTAAAGTTATGTCCTTTCCTCCTGTATAATCGCCGACGACATATTATTACATTACAAGGAAAAAGAAAGAAAGGAAAAGATAGCTTATTTGTCAAAAAAATAAAATAAAAATGCAAGCCATACCCTACAATAGAAAAAGTGGGTGATAAAGCGGCTAACCACCCCTGTCAATGAGCTTGCCATTAGACCTGGCCATCCCAGTTGATTTGGTTAATGATGAGGAGGATACGGCAGACCGATCAAACTCTTCTTTATCCTCATTGAAGGCCTTACTTAGAACCTCCTGGAGTTCTGTGTATCTTCGTCTTTTAAGGAGTCGTTCTTCAGGAGTGTCATTTCCTAGAGATGCTAGCTGCGACAAGTCATTAGCGTCCATGATCCTGTTAAGTACTTCTGAGCAACGGGGGAAGAACCGCTTCCCAAGTTCAACTGTCAACATATCCAAAGCCATTGTCAATAATCTGAGGTCAGCTTCGTGAAGCAGCTATCTTCTTCGAGGAGACGGATTTTTCTGAGCTTAAATTTTCGTAACTAAGAACGTTGGATACTTGAATCTTTAACTTACCTGTTCTAGACAGTGCTCTCATCCTATTCAGATGCTCCTCTTGAATTCTGAAAGGTGCCTCATTCAAGTCAACAGTTTTTCTCCTGACACCAGCCAAATTCACGGGCCTTATGCCATCTAATGGAAACTCGGAAGTTCCATCTACTTGAGCAATATCCATTACAACTTTTGCTTCCATGGGAAACAGAAGTTTTGCCAGACCAACTGTTATAATCAGCACAAAAAGAACTAGTATACCATTAGTCGATACATCCAACTAACAAAGCCATCCAATAGACTTAACTGCCTTGGAAAATGGAAACGTCAAAAACAGGGATATTAAGACGGATTGATTGTTATGCGACTACTAGAATAGGCTAGGATTTGGTAGATTAAGTTTTGCTGATATATGAAGGAAGGAAATGTGCGACAAGGTCTCAGGAGTTAGAAAATCAGTTTCCTCGAGAACAATTTCACAGGGAAGAAATTAATAATGTATCTTCATATGGTAAGAACTGAAACAATAATCTGTATGCCTTCTCCACAAAATTATTAGAGTTCTTTGTCACATCATACTTCACCAACAAAGCAATAGTTTCACCGTCATGAAGTAACTAGCATGGAATTGTATACATACTTATCAAGTAAGAAAAATGATGAACGTGTATTTCAGAGTTCTGAGGTTATAAAGATCCAAGTACCTCCTTAAGGTATTGTACACATTTATGATTATAAATGGAGGGGGAAATAGTTAGATATAGAAAGGAAAGAATGTTGCAAAAGATTACCTCTATTTTCAAGATACAAAAGTTTCATTCGCAGGTCATCACCAGCCACAGCAAGAGAAAGAGAAGCCTCCCCAAGCAATGGATCTCTTCGTTCTGCTTGCTCTAAAATCTCTATGCACAAACGATCCTTATGGGAGGCTTTTCCTTCCTCTGTGGACTTGAAGTAATCTGTAGCCTGGGTAAGCCGTTTTGAGATCTGAAGGGCTTTTCTACCATCTGAAGTCAGATCTGATGCCCGAGCCCCTTTTGTCAAGAGAGATACAATAATCTTGGGGTCCTTTCGTGTTGCCGCAACATGCAGCACTGTGTATCCCCTTGGATTTCTACGATTAACATCAGCAAGTCCAAGATCAAGAAGCTCTGTCGTAGTCTTTGCATCACAGTGCGCAACAGCATAATGGAGTGCATGTGCATCATCTAGATTAGTATGCCCCTCCTTCAACAGCATTCTAACTAATTCAACATCATCCGACTCCAGAGCCCTATGTAATCTCTTTACATGCTTATCAGGGAAACTGCTTTCAGGGTTCACCAAGCCAAGTTCAGAACGAGAGTATGTAATTTGATTTACAATGTGTTGGGGCAGGGCTTTGTCAAGAGTCACCATATCTACATCAGATTTCACAACAATCTCTATACATCTTGCTTGCAGTCTTTCACAGGCTTTATCGCAAATATTTGCAACAGAAAGAACCACCAGGATGTCATCAACCGCAACCTTGTGAAGAATGTCTAGAAGATGCCTCTGCATAGAAAATTCAGGGTGAATATGAATTGTTACTGCTCCTATATCCAGATACTAAAAAGAGCAGTATAATGAATTGCTGACTCATTATGCTCTACCATAATGATCCCGATCCTCAAGATCCTTAAATTCATTGTTTCTCGTTTATGTTTAACAGTTTAAGCCTGACTAGTTGGCCTTTCCTAATGTGTCCAACAACAACAGAGTGCAATGTCGTGTAAATATTACATTCTTAGCACACTAAGCATGAAACCGATGTAATAATATAATAGATCCCAACAAGAACAAGAATCATACTCAACTCAATTCAACTTAAAAGTAAGACTAAGAAACAGTTATTTTCTCACAGACAGCTCTGACTAGAGAGGGAACTACCTCACTCTAGCTTAAAATGAATATCCCAGTCCAAAAGGTCTGCTTATTACCTATCTGAAGATTGTGTTGGAGCATCAACGCTAACTGGCAAACTGCTACTCAAGGACAGATCCACTTATCAACAACAGCAAGTAGAATGAAATTTGAGATATAATACAAATACCTAGCAAGATTAATTGCCTATCTAAAAATCCATATTCTGTATAAAATACTAGAATAATTCAAAATAATAATAATAAAGAACTACAAAATGCTACATTGACTACTGACAGAAATCAAAATCAGATACATTCTTACTTGATAAAGGGCCACTAGTTCAGACATCTGAAACTTAAAAGAGGCATAGAGCACCTCAACCATGAAATCCACGGCGGGTCTGCAAGCCTCATGGGAGCAATCATCATCCACACAAACACACACATCCTTAGGCAACGCCTTCACTTTTCCACTGTACAAATAACTCAAAACAGCCACAAGCGAATCAAAGCCAATGTGGTGGTCCTTAGCTAATTCCTTCAACTCCACCTTGGCATCTCTCTCCTTGGCCGCAGATGAGAATACATTCTTGAAAAAGGGGCTTCTCGCTGACAAAATACACCGGTGAACTGCCACCTCGCGGTTGCAACCGGAAATTGTGATTTTGGCATCGGCAAAGAAGTCAAAATTCGAGGATTCGAAGATTGACTCGAGGTTCATGGAGAGATGTTGAAGAGCTGAGATTTCTGGGGCTGGAGGGTTTATAATGGAGGCTGGCTCTGTGCACGTGCTGCTTCCATTGCTGATCTCGTTTGAATCACATAAACCAGTTCTATTATCCATCAATGCTTCAAAGAGAAACAGAAATTAGAGAAATAATGGGGTCGACTTAAAAGAGAGCTTCAAGAGTTAAAATTGATGAACAGAGAAACTACTTCAGGCTGCAAACACAACTCAGGGTGCGGCCATACAGTACCCAAGAACACAAAGAAAGACTCGATCAGTCATGAACAATATCAAAGCACAGGTATATATGCATAGGTTGAGAAGGAAACAAAACTCTCCCAGAGAACTGAATTGAATATAGAGGAGAGTAAGAATAATAAAGTCGGGGGGAAAATAAAGGCGAGCCAGCATCAGCCGAAAACATGGGTGACGAAAAGAGAAAACAAAGAAATGATTCAATGAACCAGAAACATTGATGGAAAAGAAAAACCAATAGGGAAAGGCTGCGTCTTCAATGGGTTTTGGTTATTAGCGAGAGAGTTGGTAAATGAATCCGGGTTTTCGTCCGTACATCAGGATCATGGCCATGTCCTGTGTCATTTTTCTCTTCAGTTTCTTCATCATCCCGACTGACTGGTCAATCTTCCACTTTGAGAATCTCTGTGGAGTGATAAGTTAGACAACGACGACGACAACAACAACAACAACCTTGATGTAGCTTTGACCTCTCGAAAAAGTGTTGGATCCAACGGCCTGGAATGCGTTAGGACAAGGTGCTAAACTATGTGTTAGAGCCTACAATTTTTTTTTATCATTTATAATACAAATAATAGGTAATAATTTCCAAAGTTAGTGACAAGCTATTTCCTGTTTGTAAACTTGGGATTATTAATCTCCTGAACAAATGTCACCTGATTGCGTCATTTACTGTGTTGGTTTCTCTTGAAGCAATGAACTTCCCAACTCTATCTCTTCTTGCATGTTACCAGAGTCAGCAATTGCATTGTGATTGATAACTGAAAGGAGATATTGCTCAGTTTCTGCCACAATTTGTTTATGTTGATGTTAAGTTCAATATCTGATGGAAAACAAGAGAATTATAAGAAGACATAGCATAGGCCAGTCTGGCCAACGAATTTCTAATTAATTGACTTTTGTTTAACATTGTAATTCCAAGACATCTGATAGGCTTTACTTATATGATCTAATTTGTATTTGTCTGTATGTATACACCTTAATGTAGGCAGAAGCTTATTATGGATAGGTCATACAGTTAGATCTCATGTCTTGTTGTTTTAGAAATTTTATTCAGTTTTACCCATAAAGAGTGTTTGTGTGAATGTGTAAAGGAAACGAAGACCAAACAATCTCAAATATAAACAAGCAATTTCTAATATTCATCAGTTATTCTTATAGTTTATTTGTTAATCCTTCATGTGACATCTCGTAGAGATTACTTATCTTCCCTCAGAAAGTCGTGATCAAGATACTGCTTTGCCTCAACTGAGTCCCGATAGTATCTACTCCAGAGATTGTTCTTGGACTCGGAGTATTAAAACTATACTTTCTACAAATCGCCCAAAGGTCAAAGAAATTATACAAAGTTCTCGTCTTGAACAGTGTGGTTTAAAATCCACAACAACATAATAATATGTTAAGTTGGAAATCCCAAAACAGCTCATTTCTCTTTGGTGTGAACAAAACCATACACATCTCCATTGTAGTGATCGTTCTTCTTATTTCGGTTTTACCATTTGATTGAGTTACTCCACTTAAGAGTTCATGAAATGCATTCATTTACATGCATCATATGCACACATATACATGAATCATGTTTTAAAACAATGCATAAACTTAATTTATTTATTCCGGGAATAATTGTTGTTAAGTGATGTTTGTTGTGATCGGTTTTAAACCGTATATAGGACTGTAGTTTTGATGAAATTGCAATTATTGAGATTGTGAAAATTGGCTTTAAATGATTGAATTAAATGAGTTATTAATGGAGGATTAGTCATTAAGTGAAAATTGGACCCTATTGGGAAATTATATATGTTAACCATTAGGAAGAGGCTCATATACTTGTATTTGTCCACTTTCTAGATACATGAATACATGTATAAATACCAACTTTGTTTTATGGAGACCAATAGGATGTGGACAAGTGGCTAGGTGAGTTAATTGCATTAAATGAAGAGTGGTCTTGTAAGAAG
>JANIMX020000511.1:704653-717258 GCA_024582655.2 Erythroxylum kunthianum
CCCAATCGAGCATGCCAAACATCAAAGGAGGCCCGAGGGGACTTATTAGAAGAAACAGAAACTAAAGAACAATGTCCACGCTCAAGCACATAGAGTCCATTTTTACGGCTTCCGGTTGCCACCACCCTTCTTGTGACTTGATTCTGTATAAGAAAGCGATCATTAGTAAAAGTAATAGAGAAAGGAAAATCGGATGTAAGTTTACTAATGGAGATTAGATTTTTGGTGAAGCCAGGCACAACTAAAACATCTTTCAGGGCAAGAGAAGAGGTAGGAGAGGTTGTACCAGTGTGAGATATAGGTAGAGAGGCCCCATTACCAACAATAACACAGTCCTTACCAAAATACGTGTTAGCCTGGTCTAATTGGTCAACGTTGTGAGTCATGTGCGCAGTTGCACCAGTGTCTGTATACCAATCGGAGTCCTGAGTGTCATTCAAAGAACAGGACATGAAAGCTTCCACCAAGTTGGCAGAATTTGAAGAGCGAGAGTAACGCTCACGGCAAAAGGTAGCATAGTGTCCTTCCTCATGACAAATCTGGCAACGGATAGGACGGTTACGTTGAGAGCGACCGCCTCCTCGTCCACGTACGCCACGGGATTTGCGGCTATTACCACGGCCGTATGTGGATTTGTCATTGCGAGAGGCAATAAATGCAGCAGTAGTGGATCCCGTGATGGAGGATGATTCCAAAGATCTGAAGAAAATTTCATAACTCTCTGCTCGGGGAACAACATCATTAAATGAAGGAAGAGGAGTAATAGATAATTGTGTAGTAGAAAAGGCAGAGAAAGCCGAACCAAGCCCACGCAAATACCAATAAATTTTGTCAAGATCATCGATCGGACTACCCATAGCAGCAAGTTGGTCACAAATAGATTTAAATCCGCGGGAAAATTCAGCAACACTTTTATCAGCTTTCTTTAGGTGCTGCAGTTCATCTTTCAAACGGAGCTCTCTGGATTTTGAACGGTTGCTGAAAGTGTTTTCTAAGGTGGACCAAACAGCATGAGAAGAAGACAAACCAACTACTGTAGACATAGCTTCTTCCGTCAACGAAGCAAGAAAAAGGCTCATGATCAATTGATCCGTTTGTTGCCATTCAATAAATTCTGGATTGGCAGTAGCAGTGGAACCAGAGCCAATGGTAGCAGGTGGAGGTTGGAGAGAGCCATCCAAATATCCAAGAAGGTTTTGACATTGTAGCAAAGGTAGAACTTGGCTACGCCAAAGAAGAAAGTTTGAGGATGATAATTTGATGGTCAAGAGATGGACCATAGTGTTGAAAGACAAAGTGGAAGAAGTGCTGGAAGTCATTGGATCGAAGGAGGTGAATCCAAAAAAGCTCTGATACCATAAAAAGGTAATAAGAAAATCCACCACTCGAATTGGTGGTGATGTGGTTTTGTATTTATACAATATTTTGTACAAGATAAAAATGAAATAATGTATACGTTATTTACAATCAAGAGATTGCCTAGAATCATGTGATTCTGATATGATGAGATTGGCTGAATTATTGGAGACGTGATTTGTGGATCCTTCCATAACTGTAATACTATGTATGAACTTGCTACAATTTCCTTAGTTAAATAATTATGATGTTTGAATACAATAAAAATGACACCACTTGTAACTAAGTAAAAGAGCAACACCTTTAAAAATTATTTATTAATAAAAATTCAAAGAAAACAAAGTGACATAATAGTATATGTGGAGTATAATAATAGTATAAGTGGAAATAAATTGAAAAAAATAATAATTCAACCATAAACAAAAGAATCTTACCTTAAATAAGGTTATGAGTATATTTGAAATATTATAAATTTATTAGGGATAATTTTTGAACAAAAATATTTGTTATAAATCAATAGATTTTGGACTTTCTAATCTAGGAAGTGAGAAAGTAAATCCTTCTAAAATGAAGTATTGTAAAGGGTGAAGGTTTTTTAAAAATCAATGGATTTGATATTATTTTCGCCAGACAAACAATAAATTTAAGACAAATTAATAGATTGTTTACTTTCTCTCATCTAAAATTTATTAACCAAAACGAGACCTAAAATAATTGTAAAGCGGAGAACCCACAATAATTTGCATCATATTTTAATTACTTTATTTCCATATTAACCAAAATGTAAATTCGAACTATATCCTATCTTTATTCATTCCTATTGAGATTTAAAGTTTAAACAAGTTAAATCTATACCTTACTTAGCTAATACGCTCTATACGAGTTTTCATGATAATTACTCACTCCCATATATTGTCACGTGACGCACCCATCTGGCACTTGCTCCAATTTAAAGACAAAGCGACTCGTGGCAATACTTTAGCTCTGTCTCTAACACATGCGTGGGTCATGTACACGCGCGAAGATACGAATTAAAATAAGAAATTGCGTAAAATAAAAACTGTTTTTTTTAGAGAGAGAGAGATAGAGGGGAAAATGTTAATAGTACCCAGAGCTTCAAATTTCTGATATATATATATATATACAGAATTTAGGTTTAAATAGATAATATCTGTAATTATTAGCCCTAGATTAGGCAATTTTTTAACTAACCCTAGAGTTTCCTAATTCTGATATTTACAGATTCGGCAGATCTTCATGTAGGCTCTGTCGCTTTCTCCGTTCCCGTACATCTTTTTGGATTTGTCGGTGCGGTTTCTTTTTTGCTTGGGTTATGGTGTTGCGGCATTGTACTTCCGCAGTTCGGGAATTGTTTCACTTCAATTAGTTTTTTTTCCTTGGGGAATCGTATCTAGGGTTTCGGTTCTGCTTTTGGGAATTGTTGTGGATTTGTGATTGATATGGAGCCCCGTGTCGGCAATAAGTTTCGGCTGGGTCGAAAGATCGGCAGCGGGTCCTTCGGAGAGATCTATCTGGGTTTGTTAATGAGCTTCGTTATTGAATTTGCCTCCTTTCGTTGTTTTTTATTTCCACAGAGGAGCTTGCTTGATGATTTTTAGTGTAACTGGGTGATTGAATTGTAGGTACTAATGTCCAGACTAATGAAGAAGTAGCTATTAAGCTTGTGAGTATTCTTTTTTTCGATGTATATTGTTTTTCATATGATAATATGTTTGTTTGTTTGTATTATCTATGTCGAATTTCTTCTGTGTTATTGTCAATATTATTTCTCGCCTCGTTGGTGGTTTTGGTTGCATGTGAAATTGCTGCATAATTGTCGCTTTCGGTTATTTCCTTATGCAAGTAGAAAAAACATAGCTCTCAGGTATCCTGGATACGTTTGTATGTAATTAAGTGTCATTAGGAGTAATACAATTGGAACATGGCTGGACGTTTGGAGCTGCTTTGACTAAGAATGTTTCTAAGATGAATTTGACTGGAAGAGGAATATGGAGTGTTTTCGATGCTCGGAAAAGTGTTTTTACTGATTCTGCAGTCGAATTTGTATAATCTTTGGAGCATGGCAGTGAGTTTAATTGCTTGCCAATATATAGTTTAAGGTTTGATAATACCTGCAATTTTTCCAAGACTCCCTGTGGTTTACAAAGCTGATTTCTTTCTTAACTTGTGGTTACTTTCAAGTATTCTTGCGTTAGTAACTGGAGAGAGTAGATGTCACAAGTTGACCGAATTTGAGCGCTGCTGGCTTGGGGGGAAATCCATCAAGTGTGAAACAACCTTCATGGATTAATTTCATATCATGTTACTCCTTTCTTCAATTGGAAAGAAATGACTAAATCTAAAATTTGGGGTGCGGACAACTTGTAGCTTCTCAGTTAAAAAATTGTTATTAGAGAAGATTTCATGTTATCAAATAAAACTTGACTGTAAAAATCAACTTTTTAGTAACTGGATTGGCTCATGTGTTGGAAAAAATTTTCCATAACTGGCTTTGCAAAATTTGGCTGGTTTTTTGGAGCTAAATATAGAGAACTTTACTGAAGTATGTGGATAAATGAATCTCAGAAACTTAAGTCAACAACAATTAAAGAGAGCATGTTTAATATGATTGTTTTCTTTTTTTGTTGTCCCATTTAATGTTTGCTCATCAAAGTTCAAGTGCTTCTATCTTAAGTTTACTGCTTTTATCTTTTTAGTCATTCTGTGGTCCAGATGCTGATATGATTAGCTTTGATGTCCAGGAAAATGTTAAGACAAAGCACCCACAGTTGCTGTATGAATCAAAGTTGTACAGAATTCTTCAAGGAGGAAGTAGTGGCATCTTTTATTAGATTATAGTTTCTCCTTCTTTTGTTTTTTAACTTTGAGCAAACGATCATATTTCATGAACTATTTTCTCCAGTTTGCTTTTGTATATTTTAACATGTAATTTTCTGGTTCTAACAGCTGGAATTCCAAATGTTAAATGGTTTGGCGTTGAAGGAGATTATAATGTCCTCGTGATGGATTTGCTAGGCCCAAGTCTTGAAGATCTTTTTAACTTCTGCAGTAGGAAACTCTCTTTGAAGTCAGTCCTTATGCTTGCTGACCAGATGGTAAGTTTTGTATAATTTGGTGCTTTAGGCTTTTCGAGAACTGTCCCTTTATGTTGTTTGCTAATGTTCCTTTTAGATCAACCGAGTTGAGTTTGTTCATTCAAAATCATTTTTACATCGAGATATAAAGCCAGACAATTTTCTTATGGGCTTGGGGAGGCGTGCAAATCAGGTTTTTTCTGCAAAAATGTTTGCTGTTATTATTCAATGATTTAAATTCGTCATTTGAAATCATTGTTAAAGTGTCATATTGTTTACTTGCATACAGGTATATTGCATTGACTTTGGACTGGCAAAAAAATACAGAGATAGTTCAACCCATCAACACATTCCATACAGGTAGGGTATTGTTGTTCATATGAATCTTAACTCATTTTCTAGCATTTGGGCTCTAGTTGGGATGTGAAATATCTTCAGAAATGTTTTCTATTTTTTAATAGTCAACTTTGCTACCCTACTGGCACCATGATGTTGTGTTTTATTGCTATGTATCTTTTATAATGCACATACATGCAAAAGATTTTGACATATTGTCTTAATTTGTTTTTGAACTTATATAGCATATTATTTATTCTATCTGGTGCTGAACATTGCAGGGAGAACAAAAATTTGACTGGGACTGCAAGATATGCAAGCACAAATACTCACTTGGGTATTGGTATGTGAGATTATCTTTTTGCACTTTTACTATTTTCATCAATCTATTTTCTACTTTTCTGATGTTTGGATTGTGTAGAGCAAAGCCGGAGGGATGATCTAGAATCTCTTGGTTATGTCCTTATGTATTTCTTAAGAGGAAGGTGAGTTTTGTGCCACAAAGATTTATCTTACACTTTTCGATACTGTTTGTTTACTGTTGTTCCTGCTTCTGTAGCCTCCCCTGGCAGGGACTTAAGGCAGGAACCAAGAAACAGAAATATGAAAAGATAAGTGAAAAGAAAGTTAACACTACAACAGAGGTAATATTTTCCCAATTATTAAGTTTTGATTTGCATACTCTATTTGCAATTGACTAAATACTGCTTATTTAGGTTTTATGCCGAGGTTATCCCACAGAGTTTGCTTCCTACTTCCATTACTGCCGGTCACTAAGATTTGATGATAAGCCAGATTATGCTTACCTGAAGAGGATATTCCGTGACCTCTTTATTCGTGAAGGTATGCCTTTAGTATGGCTGAATGTTTTTCAGATTGGAGATGCTTCTCTGTTTTTGGTTTTATAGGTGGATTGGATTGTGTTAGCATTTGATCTTCTGAGTTCATCTCTTGAATGGTGTTACAGGTTTCCAGTTTGATTATGTGTTTGACTGGACTATACTGAAATATCAGCAATCCCAATTGGCTAATCCTCCAGCTCGTGCTCTTGTATGTTTTAATTTAATGTGTGGCTTTCATTTTTTGCTTGCACGGTGTGATTTAATGGGTTCTTGATTTTAGGGTCCTGGAGTTGGTACCAGTTCTGGGATGCCTCCTGCCATCACTAGTACGGACAGGCATACAGGTTTGCTGGACTATTTCTATTCCTTGCTTACATTTTTCATGGTTTGTTTTTGTAGAAATGTTTTCTTCATTTGCATTGTCAACTCTCTTTTAAAGTCGAAGGTCCTGGTGGAGAGTTTTTTCCTTTCCTTTCTTGTTCCTAGGTTATCGTGATTAGGTTTTATCACTTGGTTTGTTTCTCCAGTTTGACTTTGGCTGTGTAGTGATTGTTGAGATCGGTTGTATGTTAAAGGTCTAAAATTAAAATTTAAACTGAAGATGAATCTATAGCTCAAGTTTAATGAGATTAGACCTATAAAACTGGAAAATGATAATAAAAGAAGAATACCAAGCAAGTGGATTATAATACATATATTTCATGATGGGAAGAAGTTAACTTTTGAATCTCATTAATCTGAAACCATTGTTCATACTGGAGTTTCCAACTGGAGGGTTATGGTCTATTACAATTTCTGGTTTTATGATTGGGGAAGGCCATTGGCTTACCAGATTACCGAGATGTTAATTACTTCTCTTTGTTTCAGGTGGAGAAGAAGGACGAACTGCTGGTCACTCATCTGATCCATCTCGACGTAGACTATCAGGACCTATTCTAAATACTTCTAGCTATGCAAAACAAAAAAGTCCAGTTGTAAATGATCCTACAGCTTCCAAGGATGCTATGGTAAGAAGGAAATTTTGATTTTCACTCCTCATGGCTCCCGTTGTGTAATAGAAGTGGTTGAGTGGTATCCAGAATTTGATACTTATGAGAGTTGTTACATTCGTCCAGAGTTGTTATTTGATGCAGGCCTCAACTTTTCTTACTTCTCTGGGGTCTTTAAATATTATAACTAATCTATGGTCATATTATGGAGCTGTCAATGACAGCATCTCCTTTGATTCGTAAATATTTTGCCGTTATCAAAAATGTACTTTTCTGCATTAGTTTTCTCAGATTGGTTGGTTTATCTTGGGGCTTGGTAGTTGCTCTTTAGAAACTTCTGTTTGGAAGTTCTTTTCTTACTACCTGCTAATGCTAGATTCTTCATATTTGTTTTAGACCTAATTACAGTTTAATTTGGACAATGTAGTTACCAAGCTCTAATTTTGTGGGACGTCCGAGTGGATCTACAAGGAGAGCTGCTGCTGTTTCCAGCAGTCGTGATGCATTTACTGGAAATGAGCTTGATCATGAACGCACTCGGACTACTGGGGCAAGCCCAACCATGCAGAGGATATCAACTGAGCAAAGAAGTCCCCCTCTTGGATCTTCAGATCCTAGACGTTCATCTTCAACTAGAATTGTTTCTCACATGAAGGCATATGAATCCAACATTAGGGGCATTGAGAACCTGAATTTTGACGCTGAAGAGAAGGTTCATTACTAAGGTGCTTGGTGCTTTGAATTGTTGAAAATCATGAAATTGCCAATTTGCTGGTATGATAGGCAGCAAAATACTTCATTTGAGATGAGTTATGGAGAAAGTTGATTGATTACCAGATAACGCTTGTTCAATTTTGAGCAGCAAGGCATCAGTACATAAAACAGCTCGCAGCAGGTTTGAAAAGTTCATTTATATGGATCGGGTGAATGAATGTTATTCTATGGCCCTTGAAATGGTTCTAATAGTATAAATGCTGTCCTCTGCTTAAATGAGCTTCAATTTATTTGCTTACGACTTGAAGGCTACACTTTGGCCATCATACTAATTCCCTTGAGATTTCCAGATGTGAAGCATTACGAGCATGGGCTTCAAGTGTGTTTTACGATTACCATATATATATATATATATATTTGGTTGTAACGTGCTGGAATTTAACCAACTTTTCAAAATTATCGTTGGATGTATTCTCTATCTTTCAGTCTCTCAGTAATTTGACCTTCAGTATCTTCTTTTTTGCACGTATTTCAGTGATATTAGTGGATAGCCTCTCTAAATATTGATTTTATCACATCATTGAATTTTTCAAGACCAGTTTTGTCGGGTCCCTGAACTTTGGTACTTAGAATAGTTAACTCTGTCAACGTCAAATTTTCACTAAATTCGTGTCTAAATTTTTAAAAACTCACCTTGATGTAGAGGTTGAATTATACGCCCCGTTTTTAGTGTGTAAAAACCTTGTTAAAAGTCTATTGAGGTTATCCCCTTCTGCAAGCAGCGGTCAAAACATGATTAATTTTCTAAATTGAAGTTGTTTTCAATTGATTAGGGGAGAAAATGTTGTTCTCCAATTGGGACAACTACCTTGGATCTTGAATTCATCTCCAATACTTCAAAAAAGCTAATAGTTTCATGTAATATAGTATACGAAATTGGGTTTTTTTTGTAGATTTTGAATGTAGAGTTGATTGATTATTTTTCTTTAATTCTCAATTGATATCTTCAATTGCGTATGTATGTAGTGTTGATAATCGATTGTCATTAAACACCGAATATTATGATTACACTAATTAATTTAGATATTTAATTAGTGAATACGTTTATTAATTATATATGTTTAAAAATAAGATGATATCAATAAAAAGAAGACAAATGAGTGGTAAATAAATATAAAACAAAGTGACCATTTATAACCTTATGGACTATTGAAAATCATATGGTTATTCACAATCACAACATGAGTTAATTTATTTATGTATTTTAATTAATACTAAAATGTTATATTTATTGTCAATTCTTTCTTTAGTATAATGAAACATGTAATTAATTCTCCCGTTACACCCTCAAGCGGTTGAGGTGTAGTTCACGCCACTTTTCATACTTTTGGAGTATTAAAGAGATGGAAAGGTTTGTGAAGTAAAAGAAGAAAACATTTCCCACTGCTACTAATAAAACATGTTCCCGAATAGATAGGAAACTTCTTTCTTTTTTGTCATATAGAATCCTTGAGATAAGGATCCTTCTGCCAAAAGCTTCTGACGCCTACTTGTCGTCTTGTTGCTCATGAAATGAATCAATCGATATTATGAAAATCACAACTCAATAAGTGATACAACCTGGTTAGTTCCCGAAAGTCAAAGAATGATTTGAGCAAAGTAAAGCTGAAAAAACCTTAAACAAAGATGTTCGCCATATCTTAGTCTCACACTTGAGTGTTTGCTTGTCGTTTAGACCGGTGAATAAGATTTCTGCTCATTATAGTTATTTCCAAAGTTCTTCGCAGTTAGAGAAGAAGAGGACACAAAGATGAAGGAAAATAAAATAAAATAAAAGCATTACATTATAAAATTAGTGTGTTGGAAGTAAAGTTTGCCAAAAACCATTTAAAATAAAGGATCATATGACCAAAATGAGAGGGGAGCTCTCTAAGTTGAAAGAAATGTTGAAACTTATTTGAGAAGGAGAAAAGTTATGGAACTTGACAAGTTATTACAAGCTAATATATATGATTTGATTCTTAGTATTATTTATACTTGTTATAGCATAACAAGTTTTCGTCACAGATAAAACAACACAACAAACCTATTTTTTTCACTTTGTGAGAGTTGAGTGAGGATCATTAATTGTATATAGTCTTCTCCTTGTATTTTGTTTACAAAGAAACTGTTTTCATGATTCGAACCCGTAACCTTCCAACCATAAAAAAATAACTTTACCAGTTATTTGCCCTCTATTTTTGTTATAAATATGAGTAAGAAAAAATTGGTCTATAATTTGCAAGCTTTTTAAAGAGGTACGCATTTAGATGGCATACATTATTAACATAAAATGTTAGCGTGATTTAGTTATCAAGGTGTGGGCTATGGTTGTTGAGCATCTTGATATTGTGACTGAGAACTAAAAGAAGCACCATCTTCGTGATGGGGAGAAGGGATAAAGAAATCATCACCTAGTCCGCTTAAAGAACAGTCAAGAGTACGGGTTTCTGAGTGGTAAAGCGATAGCTTGTATAGTAAGTGTATGATTTATTTCTACGCCTATTTTGCTGGCTAAATAACGCTTTATATTATTAATCTTTTGTTTATGAAATGCACCCATATTAAACATTACATGTGAGATGAGGAAATTCAAATTAGGAAACATAAATTGGAGTTCTAAGCAGTAAATAGGTAGCATATACTTATACGTGAATTGATAATTATAAGTTTCACAATCACAACAAACTCAATTTTTCTGATTTACGAAAGTTGGGTGAGAGACATCAATTGTACGCAATATTCTCCTTATATTTTTTTAAAAAAAAGTTGTTTATGTTATTTGAACTCATAACCTTTCAGTTACAAATGAGTAACCTTATCAGTTGTTTCAATGCTCGCCCTCATTTAACTAGCTACCTTTATTAGGTGATGTTTATGGTACTTGTAAGCTTTGGGAGCCTTTTTTTTTTCTCTATTTTTAGCTGTGTTAATTATTTTCAAAGTGTCTCTTCCTTGTTACATGATATTAATATGTTGGCCAAAACTTTTAATTATGCAAAAATCCTAATCAAAATTAAATGACATACCTTTTGTGTTACATAAGATATGTTGTTTAGGTTCAGGGAAAATGCAAAACTATAAGATAGGAGAACATGCAATATGTGGATTGAGCACTGAAATTAGGAATTAGGGATTTGAAATTCTTTTAACTTTTAGAGATTATGCTTGTGAGAGTGAGTATGAACAATGAACAATATACCAATCGGAGACTATTTAGTATTTTCTTTTTAAATTTTAAGTTGATACCCGGTGACTTATTTTTGACATCAAGGATTTTAAACAAAATTATTTTAAATTTTAGTAACCGATGGGGTGAGAAATTAAATAAACTTAAATGGCCTTTTCTTTTCAAAATTTCACTTTCATTATCAATGACGTTAGGTATTTAGTGTCAAAAGTTGTCTGTCGGTGATTTAAAACAGTTTTGGTTTCAATCTCTCGTAAATTTTAAGCCTATTTATAATAAGTTTTGAATGTTTTAATAATTTAATTAAAATTAATTTTAAATTTTAATTAAATTTAATTAGAATTATAAACAATTTTAATTAAATATCAATTATGGTCAATTAAGATACAATGTCACATATTAATCTTTATTTATTAAATATCTCATATTTAATTATAAAGTTTCTCAAACTTTACAATCAAGTTCAACTTGATAAAATATTTTTGCTCTCTTTAACCCATTAGGTTCCCAAATATGTTGATAATAATTATAAATTCCAATTCTAATTCATAATTAGAATCTTTTTAATTTATCTTTAATTCTCCAATTAATCAATTTATAATCATAAATCAAGATTAGCATCTAGCAACGCATCATGACCACTAAAATATTTAAAAATATCAAAGTGGTTTTGACTAACCTTTATGTGCAAGATTTTTCTGTATAATTCAATCCTTTCAACATACAATGTTTCGATTAGACAGAACATGCAATTAGTGTCTACTCTTTTAAGTACAATCATATTAGTTCTCAACCATTAACTATTGATTCAATTAATGACTTTTGTAAACTGCTTACAAAGCGTCATTCCACATTGGCCAAGAATTTCCCGAATCAATACTAATCAAGAATAATGAAACATTCTCTCTAATTACTTTATGATGATGAATCATATCTTGATCACACAATTACCTCCATATAGTTAATGCTACGTCTAATGACTACCGACTGAACAATCCATAATTAAATAAGTCATAAGTAGTATCAAAACATAACAATCATTATACAAGATAATTTTGTTGATCTCAAGTCAAATGATCACTTATACAATTATCACAATGAAAATTTCTATAGACATACAAGTAATATTCCAAATGGATTTCTCATATCAGGTTTGTTCAGTGATCTTATTCTCTAACAAGCACCTACACGTTTATTTAAGTGTCTTTATACTTTAGTCTATGAGATCGACTATTTCTTTCATAAGAAAAAATATAACGTGTGCTAGTCTTTTTACGTTCTATTAATGTCCAGTCTTAATAAAACAATGATTAGAAACAATTTAGGAATAATACATAAATGCAATATGAATCTCATTATAATTTCATTTACAATGTATAATTATCCTATGGACTTTATCATATACATCTAAACATGTATAAGATAAAGAATGTCTTTAAATAATTTGTCATCAAACTATAACTAAAGCGATTAGTTGTAGGGCATAAACCAACACAATTAAGTGGCTGTTTGAATATGTTTGTGTTTTAATTTCTTATTGCATGCAGTTCACATTCTGTTGGAGAGTTTGTTAGTTGGTTTTTGGTATAATATGAATTCCATTATATGATATTCTAAAATAAATATTGACAAATGGGGATTTATGAAAACTGCTGGACTTCTAAAATTCTAAAAGCACAGGAACCTTAAAGCTAAACTTTTGTTTAACAATAACTTAAATAATTAGTTGACTGGAACTTTGGAGGGAGACGTTAGAGTTGAAAGGCTTCCGATTGAATAGGACTAAGACGGAGTATATGGAATGTAACTTTTCGGGACAAATAGAGGCTACCAATGTGGAGGTACACATTGGTTCGGACATCGTCCCACGTAAGGAGAGTTTTAAATATCTAGGATCCATCATCCAGAGCAATGAAGAGATTGATGAAGACATCGTTTACCTAATCCGAACAGGGTGACTTAAATGACGAAGTGCTTCAGGTGTTCTGTGTGACAAGAGGATACCACTCAAGCTTAAAGGAAAATTCTATCGTTTAGCGATTCG
>JANIMX020000511.1:991377-1005798 GCA_024582655.2 Erythroxylum kunthianum
CTCAACCTCAGTTGAGGATAATGCCACTGTAGCTTGCTTTTTTGATATCTATGATATTGGACTTGATCAGAGAATAAAGCAATTCCCTGTTGTACTCTTCCTGTCCACATGTGAACCAGCCCAGTCACTATCAGAGTAGCCTTTCAAGTTAAAGTTCTGACCTTTCATATACCAAATTCCATAATCACTTGTTCCAGCTATATAGCGAAGAACCCTCTTTACAGCTCCATGGTGTTGTTTTGATGGATAGTGCATAAATCTTGAGATTACACCAACTGCAAGAGACAGATCAGGTCGAGTATGCGTAAGATATATTAATTTTCCCACCAGGCTTTTGAACCTCCTTGCATCTGCCATATCCGTCCCATCTTCTAGTTTCAGTTTCTCATTTGTATTCATAGGTGTAGTAGTTGTCTTACACTTCTATATGTTGTAACTCCTCAAAAGATCTGTTGCATACTTCTGTTGAGACATGAAAATGCCACCATCAGACTGTTTAACTTCAACACCTAGGAAATATTGTAATTTTCCTAAATCTGTCATTACATGCTCATCATGGCATCCTTGAACTCAAATATCAATTGAGTTGATGACCATGTGTATATCATATCATCCACATATAAACTAACTATGAGAAGTTCATTAATGCCTTGCTTCTTTAGGTACAAAGTTGGTTCATTTGGACTCCTTTTAAATCCATTTTGATGAAAGAAAGTGTCTATCTTACTATACCATGCAAGAGGAGCCTACTTCAATCCATATAAAGCTTTTCTCAATCTGTACACCTTCTCTTCTGATCCTGATACCTCAAATCCTCTTGGTTGTTGAACATAGACTTCTTCTTTCAATTCTCCATTTAGGAAGGCTGACTTAACATCAAATTGATAAATATTCCATTGTTGTTGTGCTGCTAGTGCAATAATAACTCTAAATGTCTCAAATCTTGCAACAGGAGAAAAAGTTTCTTCATAATTAGTACCTTGCTCTTGGGTAAATCCTCGTGCCACAAGTCTGGCTTTGTGTTTCTGAATTTGTCCATCTGAATGAAACTTAGTTTTGAAAAGCCATTTAAGGCTGATGGCTTTCTTTCCTTGAGGTAGATTAGTCAGTTCCCATATGGCATTTTTTTCAATTGCTAAAATCTCATCATTCATTGTTTTCTTCCATACTTCACTCTCCATTGCTGCTTCAACGTCTGTTGGATCACCAACAAACAAGGCAAAAGTGCAAGCCTCCCCCTCAATTTCACAAAGGCGTCGTGGAATTCTACCACGTTCACTCCTTCTTAGCTGAACCGACTCAATGTTTGTGTCTTTCTGTGAAGGCTTTGAGCTACCGCTACTAGTTGTTGCTGAGGAGAATCTTATTGGAGAGTCAACTTAAGGACTAATTGGTTGCTCTTCCTAAATTTTGTTGACCTATTCTTCACTTACAATTGAATCCAAGGTGAGTATTGGCTTTTCTGTAACTTCTGTCTAGCATATTTTTTCATCGAACTGAACATTTCGACTTACAACAATCTTCTTACCTTCAGGATCGTATAGTCTGTATGCCTTTGAATTTAAGCAATAGCTAACAAAAATATATTTCTTGGATTTTTTTTATCTAATTTGTTTCTCCCATAAGTTATTAAGGCATAACACACACATCCAAAAACTTTCAAATGACTTACTGAGGGTTTTGATCCATGCCATGCCTGGTACGGTGTCATATTCCATACTGCCTTAGTTAGAGAGATATTAATTAGATAGATGGTTGTTGCTACAGCTTCTGCCCAGAAGCTATTAGTTAAGTCTTTGGACTTCATCATTGATCTCACCATTTCAACAATGTTCTATTTTTCCGTTCTGCTATTCCATTCTACTCTGGGGTATAGGGTGCAGTGAACTCTCTTCGAATGCCTTACTCTTTACAGAATTCATTGAATTCTTTTGAGAGAAACTCTCCCCCTCGATTTGTTCTAAGCACCTTCAGTTTGCTGCTACATTGCTTTTCTACTAGGGCTTTGAAGTTTTTGAAGTGATCAAATGTTTCAGATTTTTGATTTAGAAAATACACCCAACATAATCTAGTGTAATCATCAATAAAAAGTAAAAGGTAATTACTTCCTGCATGAGACTCTGTCTTCATTGGTCCACATAGATCTGCATGAATCAGCTCTAGTCTCTCTGTAGCTCTTCTTGATTGTCGTTGGGGCAATGATCTTTTTGCCAGCTTGCCTAAGGCACACCCATCACATATGTGCTTGAGCTTCTTGATAGTAGGCAATCCATTCACCATATCTTTATTAGCAAGTAACTGCAGTCCTTTCACATTTAAATGTCCATATCGTTGATGCCAAATTGCTTTCTCATCAAGTCTGCTGCTCATCAATGCATGAGTTCCTTTGCAAGAAAAATTGATAGGAAACATCTTGTTTTCTGTCATCTTAGCAAGCAATATAATATCACCAGTGTCTTTCTTAATAGTACAGGTGTCTTTCTCAAATAGAACCAAGTGTCCACATTCAATTAATTGCCCTATACTAATTAAATTGTGTGCTAGACCAGGTGCATAGTGAACATCCTTAATCACTTTCTCTCTACCATCAACAGAAATGGAAACCGTACATTTTCCTTCAATCTGCAATTGTAGATCATTTCCCAAGCGTACCTGAGCCTTATAGTTTTCATCTAGTTCCTTGAATTTGTCTCTTTCTCCAATCAAATGATTTGAACAAGCACTATCAATGTACCAAATTTCTTTCAGAGTGCTTTGAAAACTTACATGAGTCATGAAAAGATAATCTTCAAGCTCTTGTTCTTCTGCATATTTGGCTTGATCTTTACTCCAACAGTCATCTTCTTTGTGTCCATATTTCTTGCAGTAGGTGCATTGGATAGAACTTCCACGTCCACGTCCTCTTCCTCGAAAAGGACTCCTACCTCTTCCTCGATACTGAGAAGATTTTCTTTGCTCTCCCTAGACCTAAAACGCTTGGTCTTCTTCTTAAACTGCTACTATATTGATCCTTACTTCATGTGTTTGTAGTGAGCCCATCAGCTCATCAACTGTGAGAGTGGACAAGTCTTTAGATTCTTCTATAGCTGCAACGACATGATCAAACTTTGGAGCCAAACTCCTTTAGTATTTTTGCTACCACAGTCTCGTCACTTATCTTATCACCATATGCCCGTATTTGACTGACATTACTTGACACTTTAGCCAGGTATCCTTGTACTGTCTCGTTACTTTTCATGGTTCCCGTTTCAAATGCTCTACGTCAAAATTGAAGCTTGACAGTTATTACTTTTGTTGAGCCTTGATACTCAGTTTTCAAAGTATCTCATGCTTGCTTTGAAGTTGTTGCTGCAGCAATTCTTGAGAATATTGACTCATCCACTGTTTGTTGAATAAAAAACAGAGCCTTGGCATCTTTCTTCAGATTTTCTTTATGTCGTGTGTCTTCAGTACCTTCTTCATCATAGCCAGTCTCTAACAAATTCCCACAGTTCTTGAGATTTGAAAAGAGTTCGCATCTTTATGCTCCAAAACTCGTAAGCTTAACCTTTGAATATAGGGATTTGGGGCTGTGAGACATTCACTGCAGTGCTACTTGAGGCCATAATGTGTAAGAAACGAGGATAGAAATATCAACCAGCCTGGTTTTAACCTAGCTCTGATACCAAAATTGTTGGAAGTAACTGAGCAAGAAGGTTTGAACAATTGCGGTGTTCGCGTTTTATTGAGAGAAAGATGCCTTTTAAATAGGCATACATGAGAGACGTTGAAATCTAACAACCTTATCTAAGGAAATCTGAAATTAACGTTTAACAAACTCTATAACTACCGAGTCTTGAAGGATTCTGTTAACATAACAACTTTGAATTAGTCATAGCCTTCAACACCGTACACTTAAAAAGAAAGATGAGCCCTTCATCAATGAGGCAACGTTGTAAAGGGGTGCTGGGCGACAAATTTTCTATTGGACTATCGTGTTAGGCATGACATGAAAAACAATACACGACGAAAATTACTACAAAGGCTAAAGTAAAATATCTACAGATAAGGCATTAACAATAGCTTCAAATACATCCGTGCACTTGGTCAAGAATTTATTTATACAAGGCAGATGTGATGTTCACCAAATATGGATCTCTCTATTCTTACATTATAGTTCACTCAACCACAAAATTAATTGGTGATAATGTTGAAGGAGAACTTTGACAGCAGCTGTGGGACTCCTGATATTACTGGTCCATAAGTCTGCAGATATCCAAATGCATCAGAGTTCAGATCAAACTTCCTAAATCTAATTTAATTACTTATTGCATACAACACAACATCAATATTAACTACAATTACCAGCACAACACATGTGGCAAACAAGGATCAAGCTATCTGAACTGAAGAAATATACCTTTTGATTTTCATGAACCTGGCATAATGGAACTGCAAGCAATTTCGTATTTTTTGGTACATTGAATTTTCGACTTGCTGGTAACTTGACAAGGTAAAGTTTTGTGCATTCCTGTACAGTGAAACAGGTATGAGAATTTGAGAATGCATGCAATCCAAACTACAAAAGGAGCTACCAATTAACCTATTGATGAAGAAAGTTAAACTATAAGAGGAGCTATCTACATCAAATCACCTTAGGCAATTTTGCACTAGGGGGTAAGTATGGATACAACAGAGTTTCGAAGTCATGCCTCCACCACATTCCAAGAAATTCTTCCACCTACACACGGGAGCCATGTAAACAACAATGAAGAAACCTAAAACCATGAGGGCAATGGATTACCTTCCAACCAGTTTCATCCTCATTTACAGAAAGCTTCCTTGATAGCTTACGCTTTAATCCATCAACATCTGGAAAGTCCAATCAGTGTCAATAAACAAGAATTGCCCTCGGTTCAAGAATGATTAACCTTCCCAATGCCAGGTCTGGCGAACTGGACATAAAGAAGCACTTGCCTGATTCACCTGGTCTAATGCGACCACCAGGTAGCTTAAAGATGGAATTTCTTATTTGCAATAGTAGTAGATGGGGGTGTTTGAACAACTCAACCTGATCCAGCAACATTCATACTATTCAATCAAGTCTTATGTTCTCAACTCCAACAATGTTTATGTAACATCTGCCAAGAATAGTCAACGATGTCTAATCCAAAAGCATACTATAACAATCATGACTAAACTCATCTGAAGTTCAATTACGACATATTACTCGATCAGCCAATCAAAACTAATGAAAAGGAGTCCACATATGGCGAAAAATAGAAACTAACCAGAATAACAGCTTCCACGCAGGTCCTCAACCCACGAATATCATAGCTAAACACAGATAGATTAAAAAAAACAGTTCAAACCCACAAAACTATTTCTGGAAGAGAAGAAGAGAAAACCCCATGAAATCAAATAGCTAAAAGATACAAAAGAAGCATACTTTATCTTCATCCTCTGAAAACGATCATACAGAGTCTCATCCCTGAAAGGAAGAGGCTCTTTGGAACCAAAGGAATAGCTATTTAGAGGATATATGTCCACCACTAAACTTCCATCAAGCCCATGGTTTCTGTTATTCACAAACGCAGACACACCCGTCTGATCACCCATATCCGGTTTCTCCTAAACAATTAGATACCCAAGAGGATCATCGCAGAACTATATAACTAATAGTCTTAGTGGAAGCAACGTGAAGAAGAGAGTCGAGGAAAAGTTGAGAAATGAAAAGAACTGAGAAGACTTGTCCAGTGCTAGAATGGCGCAGTGTGGTGCTAAAGGTCCCAAACGTGGCGTTCCAGAGAGAACTGGACAGTGGACTGGACACCCATTAAAATGTTAATCCTTGAGACGGAAGACGTAGGATTTTGTCGGGAGATATGCTGGGCTTGGACTAGTTACAGGCATTTTGAAAATTTTCTTGGGTGATCCTGGAATCCACCGTTGTTGGGCCAGTAAACTATAATTTGGGTACATCATCCAACAGCCATGTTTGGTCTCGGTAGGCTTTGTTTAAAGCTTACTTCTTTCTTGCTTTCTTTTTCAATTTCCACGGCGGCGGTTTTAAGGCATGATAATTGATAATGAAGTTCAAATTTTGTTAATAAGTTACATGCTTTCTTCATTTTTCTTTCCTTGGATAGTTTCTCACTTTGAGAGATATACATTCTAAAACTTCCAAAATCGATGTTTGAACACGTCTATAATCATTCACTATTCTCTATAATATAATTACCATAAAAAGTTCTGTCATCAGTTAATCCCATATCAAGAACTATTTTTATTAGAACTATACATGTTTTATAGTTAGGAATTGACTTCGGTTGCAAATTGTCTTAGACCTCAAATTTACTGTAGCGAGCGCCGGCGGAAAGTCGGCAACGTAACTCATGAAATAAATGATAAAAGAACATCAAGTTTTTAAAACCAATCAAAATTCAACATTTGGCGTGCGATATATAAGAATAGACTAAATCTTTATATATATATATATAAAGAAATTGTGCTTCATTATTAGAAGAAAAGAGACACAGGAGGAGTCAATTATATCGACCTCAACCAATTAATACTGGACAAGGAACATGTAAAAACATTCATGTCTTTGAATTCGGGGTTACGGGACAACACCCTTCCTCGATCCAAATCTTGAATCAATTCAAATATTGGTTCTTGTTTTCAATTGGTTTCCTATTTGTTCCAGGCAAGTTATCTTTTTTTTGTTGGAAGTTCATTCGCTTGAACGATGTTCTTATCATGTTACTTCGATCGTTAGATTGGTGGATTAAAGTATTAGCTGAAAAAGGATGTCATAGTTTCATCTGCAAGTTTTAGCTGCAAAGTTTTGAACTTTACTGCTGTTGTTTGAGAATTCAAGTCGCGAGCTGTCTGCTTCTAGTCCGACTTTCTAAGAGAGAGCTCAGTTTCTTCGTTTTGTTTTAAAAGACATAAAAATCTGAATGGAATACGATGAGTGGAATTTCTTTTTAATCATTAAAGTTCATAATTCCAGGCGGTGTCTTTAGGTTTCACGTTCCCCTGCTGTGATTGTAAGGTTTTGTGGTTAAGCCTTGAGCCACTGCAATCAGGAGTATCGAAATTACGAATTTTGTTTTGAATTCTTGGGATGATTGGACTTTTGAACAGATATATACAGGATTGAAGAATTCAGTTGGTTCTACAGTGCAATTTCAGCATGGATCCAAGTACTGTTCTTTTCTTTACCATTTCTGACTGTTAGACTTAGATACTATTTGACTCTGTTTTACCTGGAATGAAAAAGTCTGGAACTAGCTATGATTCAATTTTTCTCAAATGCTATTGTCCCTGGGTGTCCTGCACCATCTGGTTGATTTGATATGCCAGTGCAATTCATAGATAGTAGTAGCTATTTGATCAATATCAGTTCTCATCTTCCATATTTACATTTCTTTTGAACTTGACAATTGTTTGTTAGTAGTGGCTCTTGAATTTGCATGTTCGGGAATAAGAAACTACATACTTTCTCTCTATTATGTGGCAAAATTAACTAATTCACTTCCTTGGTGATGCAGATGCGGTAGAACATAGAGGAATTTTAAAGTCTGGCCTAGAGTTGGCGAAATCTATTACTGATAAACATGTTGACCTTCTGAGCCCAGCTGCCAGATACTATTCAGCAATTAAAGGTGATGCTCCGACACGTGCTCATGAAACATTCTCTTTTTCCTTTTCAATTTTTAAAGCAGAAAAATGTAAACACGTTTTAATGTGCCCCTTTCATATCATACGACAGTGGTTTGTGTTCTTTGTGCTCGATTTGTTAACATCTGTTACGAGGAATACAATGTAGCTTGTGCACAAAAAAACAAGGAGCATTGAATAAGTTCCATGTCCGTTGTTTTCTTTTTTTCTGCAAGTGGAATGTGGGCAGCTGGGAGCTCGAATTCTTTTGAAATACTTTCATGGCTCCTGACATTTTCGTGCCTTGTTAATCTGTGAATCCAGTTTTGCTTTTTTCAGTTTTCAAACAGCAAACACACTTGGAAATTTATTATTTGAAGAGATGATGTACAATATTTGATGCATATTAGCTGCTTATCTAAACATCTGAGAATTAATTGTTTTGACAGGTCACGCACCAGGTGCTGCCGAACGTGACAAGGCAAAATATACCCTCATCAGGGATCCCGAAGATTTGCAGCAAGGGATCTATGACAAACCCCTTCCATGCTTTGGTTGTGGAATAGGATGGTTTTCGTGAGTGTTCCTTAAGTTACTTTTCATCTGCAAGTAATTGTTGTCACTCTTGTTTTCGTGAGTGTTCCTTTAGTTCCTTTCTTCCGCAAGTAATTGCTGTTACTCTTGTGTTTCATGTCTTTCGTTGCAGTTTTCTGTCAGGATTCATGTTCCCCTTGATATGGTACTTTGCAACCATTCTTTACTTCGGAAACTACTACCGTAAGGATCCACGGGAGCGATCAGGCCTAGCTGCCTCTGCAATTGCTGTAAGCTCAAACCCCATACGGCCTTCTCTTCTTTCTCTTCCAAACCAGTGTTGGATGCTAAAATATACGACCTGAACTTTTTCTTTACTATTTTCATTAACTACTCATCAACGTCACAGATATCTCAACATGTGATTTTCCTGTTACAGGCAATAGCGTGCTCTGTTCTGCTGTTGGTTTTAGTAGCTTACTATCTTTTAATTTAGAGCACAACTCTTCAAATGTAATTCCCAAAATCAGTTGGAAGAAACTGAGTCAGAAAGAGCACAAAAGAGAAATGATGTTGCATGAAGATGGAGAGTTACGCGCAGGGACATTGACCTTAGTCGCCTTGTCTCACATGTTGGGGATCCCTGTGAAACAACACCAGACAGAATCTAGCATGGAATTCAGAGAATAGGATTAGTTATGTCAACTGTTTCAAAATTTACAAATTTATTGTCGTCATTTATTGCGAGTTGGTTGCCCCTTTAATAATTTCGGGTATTACACAATAATAACATGTTTTACTCGCCGTCCCGTTTGCTCCAGAAGGCACCATTTTAGTCGTTTTCTTCACCCAATAATATTGAATTCTGGGGCACAAGTGCTTAACAGATTAGGGATAGGAAGGTTCAGGATGTCCTGAATCAAACTAAACCCGTGAATTAAAGCTTCACAAGGACTTACCAGATTCGTCTTGAAATATTTGAACTTCAAATCACTTGTGCCACTTGCCATTCTACTGAACATATAAAGCTTCCAATAATTGAAGTTGAAGAAGCCGTTTATTCCCAAACCATATGAGAAAAGAAACTAGCGTAAATATCGCTTTGGCCTCTCAGAAAAGGAGGCAAGAAAAATTAAAGGTCAAATACTTACTACTAAAGCTTTTCACACAATGCCTCTATTAATTCTGAATCAAGGGGAAAGGTGAGTAACAACAAAAATTCCCCAAGAGTCCAGTCCTAACAATTGTAACTTCGAGATAAAATCTTACTCCAATAAATGAAATTATCCCTGTTTGGATTTCTTTCTACAAGCAAAAAGATCTCAATTCAATCTGTGGCCACCAGATGGACGCATTTCCCATTAAGTCTGAATCTTGAACTTGAATTAATCTGCCACATCAACAGAAACATGAGTTCATTTAAAAATCAGATAATCTTGCTAAAAGAAGTACACCAAAAGTTTACTGCACTATCCCCCAAATCAAAGGGCCCTTCCTTCTAACAGAAAAATACCAAATGACCAATTTCCTTTGCAGTGAGCTAACCTTTTGTTCAAGAATATTGCTCAGTTCGGCCTCGCCTTTGGTTAAGCCATCTATCTGTAGGGACTTCAGAACAAATTTTTTAAGTTTCCTCATCTTCAGAACTCTGTCAGGATTCTATATCACATACCAAATACAAAAATTAAAATTAAAATAAGGATAAACAAAAATGACATCATAAATCCAATTAAGTCCAATATAAATGCTTCTGAGTCTGTTAAAGAACAACGTGATCATGCAATCACTTTTATCTCCACTGCTTGACTATTATAACTAAAAGATTAAACCAAGGTATGGAGCTGATGCTGTCATTACTTACAGATGTCAGTGCTGCTTTGATCAATTTCTTCCACTTAATCTTCTTTTTAGTATCTTCATTTGTGCAGTTAGACCCAACCACCTTATCATCTTCAAGCGTATCATATTTAGCTTTCTTTGGTTGACTCTCTGTTTCCTTGCTCTTTGCTTCTATAACCAGAACTGCATTTTGTGCTCCATCCATAGCATCAGTTTCAGCCGCCTTCTCAGTGCCATCACCCTGAGATTCATCAAGTTTTCTCCTTTTCTTAGATAGCAACTTACCATTTTCTACCTCCGAGTTGCTGCGGCCATTCTCAACTTTAGATATATTTAGCACTCCTTGTTCATCATCCAAGTCTGTAGGGTCACCTAGTTTACCATTTGTAGTTTTCTCAACGGAAGCACTTGTATCTGGAGCCAATCCTCCAGTCTGTTTAGGTGTTCCACTAGCAGCATGAAAAGCTCGGGCCTTTGCACGGTGCTTCTTGCCATCAGCATGGAGAAGTAAAGTCTGCTTACTCGTAGCATTGGTATTACAGAGACTTTAAGGACATGCATTTGGATGGTAGAATGAGTTAGAAAAAAGAATGAGTTGAGAATCTTGAGGTATAATAACTTCCAAACTCATCCAAAAGCATCATGGTTACAGCTTCTCATTTTTTCGAAGACCAAATATTAGACAGATCCAATTTTCACTTAGGCCTACAAAAACACACCTAATGTCAACTAGAAGCATCAATGTAGACCTAGTAAAGCTTTACAAACTATGGTCAAATCAACTTGCTCTAAAACTAGAAATATATGTCCATTACAAGTCTTCTGAATTGGACCTTGAAAGGTGAGACCTACAAAAGAAGCTTAACGTAAACAATTTCATTACACACATAACGTCAGACCAGAACTAATTGCTGCCGACCTAGTTTTAAAGTTCAGACTTCATTTTGTAAGCAGCAATTTGGTAAAGGCAATTCATATTCATTCTTCTCTATTGGGAATATCCCCCTATCTTTCATACAAAACCTTTTCACCTTAGCCACAAACCGAAGTAACATGTCAAAGAATTCAACATTTTCTGTGAATCAGGTACATGATGGACAAAAAGATGTAAAAAAAAATATTGACTAAATTATTTCAAATATCTTAAAATATCAAATATATCTCAACCTTCATTTTATAATACCACATCACGACTTATGGAAATTTATACTTATTTATCCTATTGTCAACATTGTTAATAACAGAATTTAACTGCGTTCAATTGTTATATTCCTTTAATAAAGGCAAGAAACAATTTTAGAAGGTAAGGATTGAATTCTGAATGGCAAGGCCCGAAAGAGTGTTGATATGGCTAGTTGTGGTTTGATAGAAGGATTGTACATGTGATCCTTAACGTGTTGCATTTCTATAACAATTCAATACGGTTAAGTTTTGTCGCCAACAGTGTTAATAGTTAAGTTCTTTTACTAACAGTGTTAACACTGGGATACATAGGTATGCATTTCCATAGGTCATGATATGTAATATTACAAAATGAAGATTGCGACATACTTCAATGTTTTGTTTAATTCAAGGTATTTGAAATAATTCACCTAAAATTTCCATGCATCAAAGTATTGTCAATTCACATCTTCATTTACCACCAAAATAATTCCAGAAATCATTATTAGCATATATCATCTGGAAGAACACAGAAGGCAAGGTGGGAATCATAAAATCAAGAGTAGAACAATATCAATTGCCATAATAAGAAAAGAGGAAGCGGAGATAATGGGGACTAAAAAAACCGTAAACAACAGCAACGCACCTACAAAACCATGGTGGGCGTTCAGACAATCCCACATTAATATCAACATCAGGTTGTTGCTTCGAACCCTTGTTGGTCTTGGGAGTTGCTCCATTAGAAGCCTTCCCTTGACCCTTTGGACCATACTTTTCCTGTAAGCAGATTCGATGGTTGAGACCCAACAAGCATTAGATAATTCTAATGTACTAAATTACTTCCAAGATAACAAACATCCAAGCAAAGTGGATTTGAACTTCAAAGGAAGAATCAACACAAAAAGGTAATTCCACAGTCACGCACACTAGAGAATAAGAAATGGGGAATGGACGCACCGCTTCAGTGATGCACTGAGTGTGACCCTGAACGCTTTCAGACCTAAAAACCTCTCCGCAATCGATACATGAAAACTACAAAATTTAAAGCCAAACACGCATCAAATTGCTTCACTTTTTACAATTTCTGAAGCTACAACCCAGGAAAACGAGAGAAAATTGGGGATAAAGAAAGAAACTTCATATTAGAGACCTTAGAGGCAGAGCAACATCTGAAGTGATTGGGTAACTTGGGTTTCTTCAAATTCTCTCCACAATCCTCACACTGAAACCACACCATTTGTGCCAAAATAAGATAATCTTAATCTTTGATTCGTTAAAACGGCTGATCGGACGTTGGTTGGCGAATTACGCGAGAACAACCCTGTAAAGTGCAAGTTGGAGGAGACAGAGGAAGGGTTTTTGACGATTAGTTCGGTTGGGATACTAGGGTTTTAGTCGAATCATCCAGAAAGTTCAGGGCCCTGTAAACGCTGCGTTTTGATGCAGATTCTAAGCTCAAATTGGCCTAAATTTTATGTCAGAAAATAATTTCAAGCAATAAATCTTCCAAATCACAAATTATTATTAGGCTCACCATATTATAAAGATGAAGCTAAGCTAGTCAGTTACCTTCATAAATTCACCTAAATCCATAAGAGGTTAGATATGATCTCATAGATCATATTGTGACAAGATATGCATAAAATCCTTGAGGGAGTATAAAATCCTTTAGGGAGGCTAAAATAGGAACCTTAGGAATGAGGTTAATAAAGGTCTTATTAACTTCCCTCGACATCTTACTATGGTTACAAACGACAAGAACCTAGTTTTTTCGCTTTGCCAAAATTGGATGAAGGACATCAATTATACACAATTTTTGCTTTATATTTTTTTACAAAAAGACTGTCGATTTTTTAGAAAACTCTAAAATTGCTTCTGTGACCATAAGCTTGGTGAGGGACTCGATTTCTTAGAAAAATAAAGCGTTTAAACCATTAGGACTAGTAGCTTTATTAAGTTTAAAATCAAATAAAGCCTCTTCCACATTAGCAGCTTTGAAGGGTCTGAAAAAAGTTCCACCTCTTGATTAGTAATTTGCTCATTAATGAAAAATGGAAGAACCTGCACATATGAAGAATTGTCAGTAGGAGTGCTCAGTATATTTGTGAAATATGAGAAAGTCTCATGTAATAAATTAGCTTAAGAATCAATTTAAGGTCATTCTCCTTCCTAAGAGAGGCAATTCTTACATTTTTCTTAAGAGAACATATTTATCTTTAAAAAAACTAGTGTTTCTATCCTCTTCTTTAAACCACTAAATTCTTGATCTTTACTTTAAAAAAGAAAAGTTCACTTCTACTACCTAATTGTAATTATAAAAGCTATTTTTTTCTTCTTCATGTTTGTCCACATCTATTAGAGATTGGTAGAGATTAGATTGAGCCTTGATCAATTTTTCTTCAGTATTAATAACAACCTGAAGAGAGTTATTATATTTCTTGAGGTTAAGGAGATTGAGATCTTCCTTTAATGTTTAAAATTTTATCATACAATTGTTGATTCTGAAAGAACTTTTCCTCTTGTAATTTGAGATAAGGTTCTAAACTATAATAAGAGTGTTATATGAGAAAAAAGGGTTGCAAAAGCAACCTTACTTTTAAAAAAGTTATGTGCCATTATATATTGACCAAGGCTCTATCAAGCTTATTCCTTAAAAATCATCTACCATTTTTGTAGTGACCATTCTTCTAACTAAGGTTTTACCATTTGATTGAGTTACTCCACATGGGAGTTAATAAATCGTATTTCATTTACATGTATCAAATGCACATGCATAATTTGGAAATCGTATAAAGATAATAAATGCACTTAATTGACTTATTCCGGATATAATTGATTATAAATGATTTTGATATGTTTGATTGTTAATTGAAATGTGAATTTTGGTTTGAAGGAGATTATAATAAATAAATTGTGGTTATTGTAGAATTGAGTGATTATTGAAATGATAATTGAGTAAGTATTTAAGTAATAAGTGTATAATATGGAAAAATGTGAAATTGTGAGATTTAATTGAGACATGAGAAATTATGTGTTGACTAGGCCAATAAGAGTGTGACATGTGGCCTAGCAATTTGATGATAAGTGGACCAATGAGGAGAGTGTGGAGTCATAAAAGTGACTTGTGTCAAGTGTAACGCCCTGACACCCCCTAGAAGGGAACACTGGTTCGCTACTCGTATCACACTCGATCACTCACACTTACGGCCTCTCCGAGAGTTGCGGTAGCGCAAGTTGATCGCT
>JANIMX020000512.1:101485-113423 GCA_024582655.2 Erythroxylum kunthianum
GCTACTGTTTCATAAGATCATACTCCAATTCTTGCATGATAGTTCTCTTGATTTGATTAACATGGAAATGCAAAAAGAAGATAGTTGAGTCAGTGGAGTTGGGGATACATTAATGTATTAGGGATCAGATATAGATTGATAGAATGCAGAATGGCTTGAGTGAATTTTGATTGCAACATACCGGGCTCAATTCTTTTGCCCATAAATTGTTCCATACTTATTTTCTGCACAATAAAATCGTTATATTTCTTTTACCTAGAAATAAACTTACTTTTATTTATGGAAGTGCATGGGCACTTTCAATCGTGTTTTCTGGTATAAATTTCTACTCTATGCATAGTCTTAGTAAGTTGTGTTTACTATTTCAAACAACAACAACATCCGGTAGAAATCTCACTGATACGCGTGATTTGGAGAGGTTCAGTAGTACGCAACCTTACTATTTTAGCAGGTCTTAATTTTGAATATCCAATTCCTGAATTTGTAAGCCATATCGTTCAAGTTTAATGACCCTATCAAACTTTTTTGGGGTTTAATATTTAGCTTATGGTTTTTGTTTCAGGTTCTTGCTAGAAGTTACTTTTCTGTGGCAGGTGCACTTGTGGGCATCCTAAAGCTATCTACGTTTACCCAACCATGTTGATTGCACTATTCTGCGCCTTCTCATCTGTAAAGTATGATGTGAAGAAAGTAGTGAGAAGTGCCCCTGCTCGACCCATTTCAAAGCTTTTGCAAAGCTCTTCAAAATCTAAGCTCAAATGAGTTCCAACATAGACACAACTATATTCTTGTTTCTTTCAAATGTCTCATGTTTGAAATTTGTGTGAGAAAGCAAAATCTTCTGTGAAATTTGTGAGAAAGCAAAATCTTTTGTAGACTACTATATATATGTATAAAGAACTAGTTTTTCTCCTCGATCAATTTCTTTGATTGACTAGTAATTTGACTACAATACCTCTAGACCGATTCCCTAACTGCGTTTCTGGATATTCCTCGATGTCCCGACTATTCACGGAAGGTGAGAAGGAGATGAATAATCATCTACTTCCGGAAGAAATCGAAGAATTTATTGGGAATCTAGTATAAATGAGCTTAGGAAGTGAGCAGAATGGTTTTTGATGGATCCACAAGAATGATTCTCCGAATGATATGCAACAATATTGTAGTTGATATGGATAGAAGAAGTTGCTCATATTAATGAATGTTTTACTTTAGAATGTATAATATCTTGTTATTAACTATACTTTATTCTAAGGGCAAGTGTATTGGATGAGCTCAGTTGTAGATATTGCCTCTGGCTCAATATGAACTCGATTTTAGTGTAATAAATGAACGCTGAAACCGAGTTATGAACTAATACTTTATTCTAACATAATAAGACTATTTCACAATTTCATAGAAGGAATCAGCATATAAAAAATGAATCACTGTTCAACAAATAAAATTTATTGTAACTTAAAATAAATTACAAGAGATGTCAATCAAAGTCACCCATAATTTACATGAATGTCACCTCTCAAACCAACCCATGAGTTTACATAAAAACTACATAATGTGTGGAAGATTACACGTATTACTAATACCTAGTCTGAGTTTTTATTTCTCATCTTTTAACACCAGGCAACAACGATGAAAGACACTACACGCATTCATAACGAGTACAATCAGTTGCAAGGTTTCTTTTTCTTTGCATTGAAATAAGAGAATGAGCTTCTTTACATTTTGGCCACTTTGGCAACCTCTCTTCGTTCATCCTTAGCATAGTAGCTACTGACTCCAGACCAATCCTCATGTAAATTACTAAAGAAGTGACCAACTCCCTACACAAGAACCAGACCATATTGGTTTCAGCAAATTAATTCATGATAAACAATTTAAGCAAATAAAAAACTAGGAGTTATTCGTTTTCTGAAATACAAAATACAACCCAGTTACTGTAATCTAAACATTCTGTTTATAGAGAGATGACATAAGTTGTAGCAAAAGGCATGAAATCTAGTCATTACAAAAACATACAAGAGAGTATGACTTGATAAATTCAACAAATTAAGTCTTGTCTTCAAATGACACATGTAGGAAGTGAAACAATCTCAATAATTACACCAAACAAAAGACAACCATAATTCTCTTAAAGTTGTATGGCATTTTACTGAAATGATAACCTTGCTTGATCCAAATCTATGACTTGCGAGAATTTTCCACCATGTCAAGTCCTACTTTCTCAACCAAACTTCAATATCTCCCTTTCACCACACACCATTTAGAACTCTAGAAACTCAGACCACATATCATACGCTTAAGAAGCACATGAATCTACTTTTCCATCAAGTCCTCAAAATCTCGTTATCTTTCACATTCTGTTCAGGACTGCCTTCAAGCATCCATCTATTTGATTCTTAAGCACTTCTCTCAAAAAATCTGTTATCTTTCACATTCTTAAGCACATGAATGATGATTGCCTAGTATTTACCTAAATAAGGAAGAGATGTGAAATTTTAAATATGATTTCATTAAATTGGCTACAAAAGGTAGGTAATGGCCACAACAAATTTTCATGTTTGTATGTAGAATAACACATACATACAGGAGAACCTCAATGCGTTAACAATGGGCAAGAACACAAAATAAAGGACTACCTGCCAAAACTTTGACGAGAGAATATCATAAACAAATTGTTTTGATGTTTTCGTCCTTTAGAGAGATATTGGATGTTTGTTCCAAATTCTCGCATCCATCCTTCTTGTCAGGAGAAGAGGTTAAAAATGTCGGATCTGCAAATACATATATATTTGAAAAAATGTTACACATGATATTTGTAACTGTTTGAATCATGATATATTATACAGTAAGTATTAGGGAAACAAATCTGGGAGATTTGGCATCAACCACCTGATTACAAATAACAAAGAAGAGGATAAAAGCAACAAGCTTCCTTAAAACAACCATCAATTCAAGCTTACAGATTTAGTTATGTTCTATATTTGTAGAAACTATGACTTCAATTATTGCATGCAATCAACCAAAGCATTTAAGGAGGACATGAGTTAAGAGGGATGCCCATTAAAGTTAAAATGGGCCAACAAACAACTAAGAATTTCTTCCCGTTTTTAACTTTATTTATTTCCATTACTGAGCATCAAAATCTATTTCCATCTTCAGTTAAATTATTGCTCAACATATTGCACATAATACTTTGTGTGGCCTACCTATGTGTATGTAAACCTCTGCTATTTCAGGATACGAATTGTGAATTTCATGATGCACTCTTTCACCAATTCCATGCGCAGCACTTACACTACAGAAGGGGTCTACCTGCAAATCAAAAGTAATAACCATGTTATTCCCACAAACAAAACCATATGTTTAATCAAAAGCCTAAAACTAAATTCTAGAAATTTCAGTATACTTTTTGAGAGAAGTGCTTAAGAATCAAATACTTGGGCATAAACCAAAACCAGCCTCAATATGTACATAAAGAAACATAAACAAGAACAACAAGAAGGAAAAAACTCAGCTGCGGACAGACAGAAAAACAAACAAAATCGAAGAAAACATAAACCTTTAAAAGAAGAAAAGCAAGAAAAGAGAAAGAAAAACACCTTTCTTATCAGGTGAGGTAACAACGAGCGGCGACAGATGGGCGATTGGGCTCGTCTAATTTTTGGGATTTTAACGGGTGATAAACGGAAACGATTAACGATGATGGTTAAATAAAGGTCAGTGATTTATTTGAAAAAAAATATAAGTTTAGTGACCCAAATGAAAACAAGTTACAAATATAGTGACTGTTTATGCAATTTACCCCAAGTTCCATCAACTATACTGATGCAATTTATTAAAAAAAATTGGAGCCCACGTTAGCTGTATTAGATGCTAACATAGACCCTAACTTTGGATTAAGGTTTCAAAATCATTAATCCCCAAATTCATCTTGTCTCTTTTAGTATATCATCCCAATATAGCCTTTTAGAAACCCTAATCCCCATTATATTGAAGTCTTAAAAATTGAAATTAGCAAAAATCAACATGACAACACTTCCTCTTCCTATAATTCTTCTTATTTTTTAGCTCTTAGAGTTGTTAAGAACTGGAATCAGTTCAAAGGGTTTGAGTTCTTTCATCCCAACATTGATGCCTGATTCAAACATAATATATTTTTCAAGGTTCCTTTTACAATTGCAAGAGTTCAAACTAATTAGTTTTTTTTATTGATGGACTTGGTCTTCAAAATTGATACAGAGGTGGTTATCAGGAGAACAGATGATGGAACATTTTGTTTGGAGACGTGAAACAACTATCTAGTTTAAATGAGGTCGATCAAAATAAGGGACAAGGACATCAAGAAGATATTAGAACATTATGCTTAGTGGTGGATCGTGGTAAAGAAAGGAAAAATCTTTATGTTGGAATCCTATATTGGATAGAGATATGGTCTTAATAATGTTTATAAGTAAGGGACAACCCTCACTCTATAAGTTAGCTTATGGGGTTGAGTTAGGCCTAAATTTAAATTCTAATATGGTATCAGAGCCTATCCTAGATTTGTTGGGTCACCCGCAGATGTTCAGTCCTGCAAACTTTACACTCTAAATGTCCAATTCTGAGCGTGAGAGGGGTGTGTTGGAATCCCATATTGAATAGAGATATGGTACTAATAATGTTTATAAGTAAGGGACAACTCTCACCCTATAAATTAACTTATGGAATTGAATTAGACCCAAATCTAAATTCTAACACTTACAGCTTGATATAGCTTGATATTGAATTACCGATTGAATCCAAGAACATAAAATCTTGAACGCGCAAGGTTCAAGATTGTCGTGCGGCTATTGGGCCTACATAAACCAGTGGGCCCAGTACACCATAAATATTCCAATAAATCACACAAATCTTCTTCACTCCTGCTGCCCACTACTGCTGCTACTTCATTTACTTCTATTAGGCATCCCAACCGCCAAACACAGTACGAGTCTATTTCGACTCTACGGATAAACCGGTCGACAGCCGGTTGCAGGTAAAGTTGAATAGCAAAGCTCGGTTACAGTTCACCGAAATGAACACTAATTTTGCTTCTGCTGCTACCTCTTACTTCGCTACTGCTATTCCCCATTATGCCAAACAAACCCCTCAAAACAAACCCATTATCTCTCTCTCCCTCTTCGCATCCGCCATTAAGTTCCTCTGAGGTTTTCCTTTTGTTTTTGTATCTTTGTTCTTAATTCCGATTCTCGTTCTTTTTATATTTCTTTTGGGAATTCTTATTTGTGTCTGACAGAGAATCTCTGATTGGGTCGTTTCAAATCACTGCATGGGCACTGGACACTAGAAGAGGCTCCTCTTTGACACTGACACTCACGCCTCCTGGAATTCCGATTCTGAAATTGTACGGACAATTTATTGGGTTCCTGATTCCATTTTTCACTTTTTCTATATATATATATATATATTTATAGATATGAAACATCTTCCATTTTTGTTTCTGGTCGTTCTTCGATTTGTTTTGTTTGTTGAACTATGGTTTCATAGTGCCGTTTAAAATGTCGTGACTGGGATTCGTTATCTTCTCTTCTCAGAATCCGAAATGCTGACGTGTATAGCTCGTTCCAAACAACCCGGTGATGACTCACTGAGTCAATCGGAAGACTCAGCTGACATTAATCCCAAACATCAACAAGCTGTGAAATCTCTCACCTCTCAGGTGAATTCCCAAGCTCCAAAACCCTAATCCCTCCTTTATCGGGACTGCAAGTCTAATTATCCTTTTATGCTTCGCTTTTACAGCTCAGAGACATGGCATTGAAGGCTTCCGGCGCCTATCGCCACTGTAACCCCTGCACGGTGACGGTGATTCAAAACCGGCTGAAGAACAACATCAGTTCGACGGAGCCGGACGTCGAGTCCGACCGTTTCCGGTGGTCGCTACGGCGGACGGGGAGCTCGAGCTCGAATACGCCGAAAACATGGGGAAAGGAGATGGAAGCAAGATTGAAGGGAATATCGAGCTCGAGCGGCGAGGGAACGCCGAACTCGGTGAACGGAAGCGGGCGTCGCGTGAATCCTCCGGTTATGTTTGTCGAAGAGAGCGAGCCTAAAGAGTGGGTTGCTCAGGTGGAGCCCGGCGTTCTTATCACTTTCGTTTCGCTTCCACGGGGCGGGAATGATCTCAAACGGATACGATTCAGGTACCAACTCTACATACCACCAATTCAACGGTTCTGATTGAATTACACTTATTTCCGGTGAGTTGGATTTTACAGAAGCGCATGAGACACATAATTGATTGATTGGTTGTTAAGTTATTGTTAACATGACTGAGTTGTCTTTATGCCTTTCGGCTTTATATGAGTTTCGTTTGAGTGATGAGTTATATTCAAATACTACCTTGGACTTGGACTGTCTAACGGAGTGGGGCCTAAGAAGAACAGTGAAAACCACACCAAGTTGAAAAAACAAAATTGATCAAAGAAAAGTCCAAAAGGAGTAGTAGTGGGAGTGGAGCCTACATTATGTGATTGTGTTGGGTTACCTTTTCACTGAGACTTTGTCATGTTGTCGGGAGAGAAACTCTGCTTTGCCCAATTTTCCCTCAAAAGAGTTCGCCTAATTTAATTCTCCGTGGCCTTTTTGTCACCTTCCGTTTACCATTTCTTGTCATTTAGTTTTTATTCATGATCGCCAAACTGTGTGGACGACAAAAACAAAACGTCGCACTCACACAATTCCTCCTATTGTTGGCTACCAACTAGCAACCAAAGAACATCCCCATGGAGAAGCTATTGAGATTTACTTGTTTTACGGAGGACAATGACAAGAAGTTTTCATCAGCTAGTTGCCTCGACCCACTAACCCAGATCTTTGACTCACTGTGCTATTCCAAACTCTTTCTTGTGGGTTGATTAATGTTTCTTTTTTAACTTTATTACCCATAACAGTTTAGTCTGAATCCACTTTAAAACCATCTTGTTGCTTGTGTAATGATGTCATGCCATTACTGCTCCTGGTTGAATTACTCATAGTTTTGACTGATTAGACACCCAACTTCAATAATGTTGTTACCTAACATATCACTTGTCAATGCTCTTAAAGTAACGTTGTTAAATCCCATTTTCAAGAAACCTTTTTTTGCTTCCAGATTAGTCGCCTGAAATCATTAATTGAGCTTGGTTGGTGTAAAAAACTATGATCACTTTATCTAGGCTTACGGCCTGAACGATTAAGCACGTGAACAAGTTGTAATTCTTCCATTAGCAAGATCTGCTAAATACGTAGTAGTGTGCTAATGTCTCGTTTACCAAGACTTTTGTTGTCAGGTTTGTCTGAAGTTTTGTACGTGCCACAATGTTTCTGTTTACTCACTACATAGTAGTTATATAGCATTTTCTTATTTCCTAATGCTAATGTCATTTAGGGGCGCCACATTCTATACGTTATCTTCATTTTTTTCTACACATATAATTTCTATAAAAATTAAGGCCTGAATGCGGTTTTATTTTCTTTGATTAGTCGAGACGTGTTTAACAAGTGGCGAGCCCAAAGGTGGTGGGCAGACAACTATGACAAGGTCATGGAGCTCTATAATGTGCAGAGGTTTAACCGTCAAGCTTTTCCTCTTCCAACACCTCCAAGATCTGAAGACGAGGTAACTTCCTCCTTAACTACCAGACAGAAACAAGATTATATACACTATATGGTACTTTCATTACCACTTGTAGGGGATGGTTGTATAAGCAACTAATTGAAAGTTAAAATATGTCTCTGTTGAGCAACTGTATCTCTTAACTACTGTTAAAGAAATAAAGAAGGAAAGCCAAATGATGAATGCCCACACCTTGCGTCAAATGGTGTTACTCTGTGGTACCACGTTAGGCACAATTATGCGGAACACTCATCTAATAATGTTGCATTTCAAAACTTGTTCAGAGCTCAAAGATGGAATCTGCAGAAGGCAGCCCAGTAACACCACCACTGACCAGAGAACGGTTGCCTCGCAACTTATACCGTCCAACAGGAATGGTAGTTGGCTATTCATCCTCTGATTCACTTGACCACCACCCAATGCAGGCCCGTAATTATTATGACTCGGGTCTCACCTCCACGCCAAAACTGTCCAGCATTAGTGGGGCCAAGACAGAAATGTCTTCAATGGATGCTTCTATAAGAAGCAGCTCATCGAGAGAGGCAGATCGTTCTGGGGAGCTTTCCATCAGCAATGCCAGTGACATGGAAACTGAGTGGGTTGAACAGGATGAACCAGGGGTTTACATCACTATCAGAGCCTTGACAGGTGGCAAAAGGGAGCTAAGACGAGTCAGATTCAGGTACCTTTAATTTGGCAATTGTAGGCACAGAATGAATAAACTATCTGAGACTCTGACTTGTAGAAAAACATTTGTGATGGATAAAGATCTCACGGCGTAAATATGCTGTCATGTGTTTTCTGCACAGTCCATTATTGTTGAGACAACATTCATTTTATTTCATTTTTTGGGAAATAAGAATCATTTCTCAGCAAGAGCCAATTAGCTATTCCGCTCCAAGTTGGTTAGTTTTAACGGAACTGTATTCTCGTTCTAATTGGGTGTGCATCGTGTTGCAGCCGAGAAAAATTTGGGGAGATGCATGCCAGACTCTGGTGGGAGGAGAACCGATCCAGGATACACGAGCAATACTTGTAACAAAGTAAAAGGAGTATCAGCTTCTGCCTCTTCAAATTGAGGGGTATTGGTCTTCTCTCTTTCGTCACTGCCATCTGCCTCTTTAAATTGAGGGGTTTTGGTCTTCTCTCTTTCGTCACTGCCATCTTAATAGATTCCCACTTGCATGTGTATATATATATATATATATAAATATGATTAGGTGCCATAGGCACAGCTAGATTTTGAGGAAGATGCGTACAAGATCCCTTTAACTGTTACTCACTTGTGAAGTTTCCCATCAGAGGATGGAGATCATGAACGTAACCTTTATAAGAGTTCACTTTCAATGGATGGGTGCGTCAAGAGTCAAGACCAAAGAGCGAGCGACCATTGTGTACTTTTAGAGTCATGTGGATGTGGGTGGTCTGACCCCACATCGGTGTCAATGAAAGAATTTATGCTCTCATTTTGAAGTTTCCGCATGGAATTGATTAATGCTTCCGTTAACCTCAAGCTTTTACATGACCCAAAGAGTTGTATGCCGTAATATTTCTTGACAACAAAGCATAAACAGTTTAAATCATAATGCGTTTTAGGGATGGTAGCAGTTTCTTATAAATGCTAATATAGTGTTCACATTAATTTTGGCTGAGAAATTAAGGAGAATAAATTCTCCTTTCACTTCTCCAAAGGAATTCAAACCTATGAAGATGTAGGGAGCATATTTACTAAATCACTTGTGCTAAGAGTTTCAATATGCCATGAAAGGGTTATAGCTAAAGACTATAGAAGGAAAGAATATAAAATTCTGGCAATTCTATGAATATAAAAGGAAGCATGAAAGTGAAAGAATTTATAAATATAATATTCTTGTTGTTATAAGGAATTCAAACTTTCAACTGTCGCCGGCAAGTGCTAGTTTACTTGTTGTATTACTAGCCAACGCCAATTATTTATGGTTTCAATTTTTATTCAAATGTCTCTATATACCTCCTTTTCTCTAATATAAACTTCATAATCTACATTATTAAAATAAGATGATTGAATCGGAAATAATGTTAAAAGTAATAAGAGTACAAGTAGGCCTGACCACGATTAACAAACCGCCAGCTACGGTTACAAAACCGCCGGTTACGGTTTAAAAAAATCTATAAACCTTAACCTAACTGTCAGTTCACGGTTTAGGTTACGGTTTGAAAATTGCCGGTTACAGTTTAATCGACCACGGTTAAACAACGATTTAACCGTCGGTTTAATCATAATTGTCATTTTATCAATTTCAAAATTTTATATTCAAACTTAAAAATTTTAAATTTTAAATTTAAAAAAATTTCAAATATAATAATTTGGATAAAAAAAATGTAAAGTTAAATGAATTAAAATATATGACAACCATATATAAATTATAGGAAAAAAATTAAATAAAATAATGAGCTTGAACTTAATTTTTAAAATTAAGTTGCTTACATATCCTCAACTCTCTAGAGGAATTAAAACCCTCGTAGTTCTCTTACATTTTTTTAGAGAGCTACTCACTTGCAACGTCATCGGATCCGTATGCACTTTCGGTTGTATCCATGTCAAAATCATATAATTGTGAAGCATCTGGTTTCGTCAACTTTTGTTGTCGTCATTCTGCTTTCGTCCAATCATCAAGACAAGCTTGCACCTCCAAAAATTCTGGAGTCATTGAATATCTATAATCGTTCAAAATATCTCCACATGCACTAAAAGCTTGCTCTATGGCAACCATTGAAACTAGAGAAGCAAGTACTTTTTTTGCAATGGCCGACATAACTGAAAACTGGTCATAATGATCCTTCCACTATTGCATTATTGGAAATGTAGTAGTTGTATATTCACCAAACTCAAAAGAAGTTGTTAAATACGTGTCAAATTCCAAGTTGGAATTTGACATAACCCCTTTTGGGTTTTTTTTTGTTTTTGCAAAATATGGATTCATATTTTCATAATAGAAATATAATAAATTTTGTAAACCTTCAAGTTTAATATTTGGATTAAAAACAGTTGCAATTAAATTAATTGGTGGTATTTGTTCAAAATATTTTAGCCATTGTCATAACCCAAGTATGCAATTCTAAATCATAAAAATATTATTGCATTACACAAGATATATTTACACATTCCATTACTAATAAATGTGTAGTAGGATAATATAGATCTGATATATGATATTATTGTGGTAATAAAATTACGTTTGAAACACAACTTGAAAAAAATTGTACATAGAAGATCTTTGTAAGGTAAAGATTCATTTAATAAATCATAAGTTAAATTTCAAGGAAAATGCTTTGGTCTCATATTTTTATTTTTACAAAATCTTACTTATTCTTTTCTTAAATTTAGTCGTGCCCATAAAAAAAAGAAATTACAGATTTAATAGTAGATAAATAAATGTCCAAACATTTTATACCATCTTGAACATATAAATAAATGTTCCCTTCTTCAGGCCTAAAAAACGAGTGCCTAGTTTATATATTTTTTTAATCGTGAACCTCCGGTTTAACCGGCGATTCAACTGGTGGTTTAAAATCGCGATTAAACCGACAATTCACGGGTTGGAAAAGGGTCGAACCATGACCGTGGTCAACAATTCATGAACCATAATTGCCGGTTCAAAACCGGACCACGGTCAAGGCTATATTTAGCTACTTATGTTGTCAAGACTTTTACTTATGCTTGACAAGGGTTGGATTGGGTTCGAATCCACCCATACCTAGGCCTAAGTTGAAAATATGTCTTCGCGTGACCTATTCTGAAGTTCGAGCTGATCGGCCTGATCGGGATCGAGTTAAAAAGATATATTTTTTTAATTTTTAAAAATTAGAAATGATATTATCTTATTCAAAATGGCATCATTTTATTTAAAAAAGTTTAGACTCCGATCAACTCAAGTCAATCTTGTTAACTTTAGATCAAACCGGACTAAGCCGGACAGGTTTTTCCAAGCCTACTTTTCGTGGCTTGATCTCTGGGATACTTAATTATTAATAATCTGTCAACTTCAGTGCTTACTTGTTTGATCTTGTTAATCTGCTTGGAAAAGGTGGAGGATTAGTCTTAACAATATTAGGACTTTCAACGTTTACCTTAGTGCTTGATGACGACTTTTCTTCCTTTGCCAATTCCTTCTCTATCTCTTTCTCGGTTGCTATCTTTGTTGGATTTCTCTTAGGACCCTCAATCTCCTTTCCGCTTCTTAAGGTTATAGCGCTGACATTTTTCGGGTTCACCTCTGGTTGAGATGGCAACTTTCCTCCAATTTGTGATTCCATACGATT
>JANIMX020000513.1:92400-102956 GCA_024582655.2 Erythroxylum kunthianum
TTGAATGCCTCGTAATTATGTCATAATAGATCAATAAAAAATTATAACAAATTGGGTTGGTAAATAATACTACTCCTATCCCTCCAATATCCCAACAAATTTGAAAAGATTAAAATAAAATTATGTATTACTCCAAGCAAATCCATCAGGTATAACATAAGAAATAAAAATTCAAATTATTTTTTAGCTAAAAATAAAAGTAACACTTTGCCCCACTTTATTTTCAATTAAATAAGAAAAATATATGGAGTAAAAAATATAGTTAGTCTGACTATTTACTTTACTACTGTTCATCCTAACTAGAAGCTTCAGTTCCTTATCAAAGTTACGGTCGATATCTTCACTCACATTCATACCGTCACTAGCATCCAAATCATTTTCGTAACAGATATGGACCTTTTTACTTATAATCTTTTAGTAAAAAATATTCATTCTTTTCATAAAAAAAGGGAGAAAAACCCAATAAATATTTCATTTTCAATTATGAAAAGTTGGCCATAATGATTGGTAAACTTTTGGAGAAAAGTCTTCCAAATCACTAGTATAACTAACAAAATGTGGGTTCCAGATTCAAGTAATAGTATTAAGTACCTTAACTATTGTAATTATAATAATAAAAAGAAAAATAAAGTAGAAGAACCTAGATTCCAATGAGACTTCAATATTCGGCAGGTCACATTTCCTTGACTTAGAAAGGCGAATATCTTAACTATAGAAATCGCAATGTACTTATTGAATTTAAACTTGTACTCCAGAAATAGTTGTCCATAAGCTGATAAGAAAAGAGAAGTTGTAGTGAAAAAATTTGAGAGACAACAAACGAGTTGATTATTTGAGATGATCAGTAATATTTTCCTTTATTATTTATGTCAATAAAATTAAAATTTGAATTGAGTTATGATATAAGTAGATTAGGTTAAAGGCAATTATATAATATTTTAAAAAATAATAAAATATTTTAAAGTAAACTAAATATAAATAACAACAACAAAAAAGAATCATGATTCTGCGCAGGGTTTGGAGAAGTCTAATAGTACGCAGTATTATCCCTAACAATTGGAAGATAAAAATGAATGCATTTCAATCGGAGTGATCAATTTAATTCGGTGGCTTGATTTGAATATTATAATAAAATATCTAGGATAAGCATAGCAAACCTCTGGGCTGAGTTTGGAAGCAGTATATAATTAAGGCTTTTGAAATATTTAGTATTTACTACAAGGGAAAAATCATGTGTACAGGCTGAAACTTACAAATTGACTAGTCATGGCTCTTTGTCTAGATGGCATATAAATATGTAGGCAGTCCTTCCGTTTATTCTTAATACCAAAATTCCTCAGAAAGGGAGAATGGGAAGGAGACCATGTTGTGCCAAAGAGGGAATTAACAGAGGAGCATGGTCTGTTCGGGAAGACAAAATCCTTATTAACTACATCCAAGCTCATGGAGAAGGGAAATGGAGAGACCTTCCCCAAAAAGCTGGTTTGTTGCTCACAGGAGCTTGGCTTTTCCTTGTTCCTTTTCATGGTTGATTTGGGTGTTATTAAGCTGTTAAATGTGGTGTCATTGTAGGGTTGAAGCGATGTGGGAAGAGTTGCAGGTTAAGATGGTTGAATTATTTAAGGCCAGACATCAAGAGAGGTAACATTTCTGTGGAAGAAGAGGAGCTCATTGTCAGATTACACAAGCTTCTTGGTAATAGGTAATAATTAACACTTTCTTTCCCCCAACCAGTCTTAATTCTCATCTGCACCACTACGTTTCTTCTTCTTCTTGATCATTTCCTTCTAAAGATACTTGATGCTGTATCATCAGATTACTAAAAATGTGCAGAAGCTTTTAAGTTCGCTCTAACAATAAACTGGCTGTTTTTGGTTTTCGTTTTAGTAAAGCCACGTCATTTGCTCATCAAATAAACAGGAAACACGAGTCTGGTCATCGGGTCTAGAAGTTAGAAAAATCCAAAGTCATCATCACCGAAGAGATATTTTCTAGAGTTTGTAATAAGAAAAAATGTAGACGGAGGACGTTCTTTACGATTTACCAATGTCAACTTCACTGACGAGGGATGCAATCTAAGTCAAACTTCATTTCATCTGCGTGACGTAAGTTCTCAAAATGAGGTGTAAAGCAGTGATCAATAATTCAAAAGTTTCATAAATTCTTGAGTTGATAATTCCTGGAATATCTGGAATAACTAATGCTTAATGATTGTCGCTTGGATGTGATATGTGAACTATATATAATTCAACATAGATATAACAGGCATAGCTCTGAGAGCACTTTTTCTTTTACTCGAGGAAATGTAGAGGTTTCAGAACGATTTGAATTTTTATACCAGAATAATTTAGCATTGACGATGGTAAGGAAATAGTTTTAAAGCATAGGATAGAGGAAATATTGTGCAAAATAATATATCAAAGACTTAGAAAGCCTTGAAAAGTTTTGTCAAATTCCATTTTTTGTAAAATCTTGGGGTGGGTGCTGCAGGTGGTCACTCATAGCAGGAAGATTACCAGGACGAACGGACAATGAAATAAAAAACTATTGGAACACCAACTTGGGAAAGAAGTTCCAAGGCAAAAAGAATCCTAAATGCTCTCCCTCAGGACAGTTGAAACATCGAACTAGTACTCTTCAAAAGCCTCAAGTGATTCGAACAAAAGCAGTTCGGTGCACAAAAGTCATCCTTCCTCCACCATCAAGTAATCGTTCAAATGACAATATCAAAACAGATGATATTGATGAGAGATCGTCAGGGTTACAGCCGGAGGGCAATTTATCGGCGGACTTCCTTGTGAATTTCGATATCAATGACCTTCTTTTGTCTGATGTTCTAAACACGGACTTGTTCCAAGCGGACAGGAACGAATGCAATAATGAGAATGAACTAGAATGTGGGCCTCACCCTCATGACAAGATTTCGCCTTGTTCAGAGCAACAACACTGTACAAAACCTGCATTAATGCCTGAAAGTTGGAGCTCTTCGTACCCTTTTCAATTATGTGGTTCGGAGAATTTTTCTTTATCAGAAGAGGAATGGCTGGTTTAAGATGTCATTAGTCCACTTGCCGTGTGTGCTGTGTCCATGGATCATTCAATTACCACGATGTTCTGTTTTTCGTTCGAATAATAATGGCACAATAACCCTAGTAGCATCCTCTCATTCTTTTCATCCGCTCGTCACATCATTGCCACCGTTACTTTCTGTCTCATCCAAAATTTTCAAAGTTTTACTTCTCTCTTATTTGTTCATTTTAATAACTTCAATATACCTATATATTTATAGATTTCAACTTTCTTTGTAGTTGTCTTAAGTATGAGACTTTGCGTTTAAAATGTTATTTTACTGTGAGAAAATTAACATTATGTACAACCACGTGAACCTTTCTATTCTTTGTTGTTTTCATGCGAGACAAGATCAGTCTTCTTTGATTAATGGGTCATGCATGTTCAATATCTTTGCGCTTGATGTGGTGATGACGACATAATATGGAGCACAAATATATCAATTTGGAAAGAGGAAGAAATTAAAGTTGGCAGTCGTAAACAGTCGTGTTTTAGTTGAGAAATAATGTCCACGTACATATGATATAGGATTGTATGTTAATTAAAAAAGAACTCTCACGTAAGAAGGACAAGTTTAAGTTAAATAATGTATGTGGACAGAGACATTAACATGGAGAAGTTATGTGGGGGTCCTAATAGAATCAATCCCTCATAATTAATCTCTTGTTATTTGACATATATAGCTTTCAGAGATTAATTTCCAGTTTTCTCTATGGAAATTTAGATGTATATGTGGATAGAGACATTAACATGGAGAAGTTAAGTAGGGTCGTAATAGAATCATTAACATACATACTACTTGAGCCCCATATATATATATATAGTTCAGGATGCAACGATAGAGACACTCAAACCAGACCATTACTTTTTAAGAAGACCAGACAGACCGATTTTACAAAAAAATTGATGATGAGGGTCGTGTGCTAGATATAGCCCTCCAATGTCAAGATGTTTTATTTATTCTAAATTGATGTCGATCGTTCATGTTATTGGAAACCTTGTGATCGAATTATGGGTGTAACAAAAATTTTGTTTTTATTACAGTTTTCAATTGGATCCGATAATTGAATAATAAAACTTGAATTATAAAATAAAAAATCAAATTTTCCAGTTAAAAGTTTTTTGATGTGTCAATTATGAGTTGTTCGCATATCTAACTTCTAACGGTATTCACGGAATAATTTCTCAACTCTTAAGAGGAATTAAGCAGGATTCTAGTTCTCTTATGCTTATTTCTATTTATATATAAAAAGAATTAATTTTGTAATTTATATTTAAATTAAATATCTCAATTATAATTAAAGTTAAACTCTAAATATAATTAATTTAATTTTAGTAAAATCAAATATCTCATATTTGATCCTAAAGTTTCTTAAACTTTATAATTAAATCCAACTTAATTAAAATTGATTTTTCTTTCACAAACAGCTCTTTTATGTGTGACCCACTTGGTTTCTAATATATTAACAACGATTATAAATTCTAATTCTAATTTATAATTACAATAAGATAAATTAAAACTTATTTTAATTTATCTTTAATTCTCCAATTAAACAATTTATAATTATATATCAAGATTGACGTCTAGCAACATGCCATGACCACTCATGCATGGTTATGAAGCATAATTTAATCATTTCGTTATCCAATGTTTCAATTGGACAAAGTATGAATATAGTGTCTACTATTTTGTATTTAATCATGTTCGTTCTTGCTAATTAGTAACTGATTTATAATTGATATTTAAAAACACCTTTTTAAATGTCAATTTACTATGACCAGAGAATTCTATAAATCAATATTAATCAAGAACAGTAGAATATTCTCTCTAATTACTTTAGAATGACGAATCTTTTATTGACCTACTTAACTATCTACATATGATTCATACTGTATCCAAATGCTATCGACTGAATTATCCTAAGACAGTTCATAAGTAGCATCAAAATACAGTAATTCTCACGTGAGATACCTTGTTAATATCAAGTCTAAGGATTAATTATACAACCATCATTATGAGTAAGTCTACAAATACATAAGTTATATTTTATTTGGGATCCTCATAATCTAGTCACTTCAGTGAATTTATTCTCTAATAAGCAACCACACATTGTTTTAAGTATCTCTATACTTTAATTTAAGAGATCAATTACTTTCTTCATAAGAAAGAAACATAATGTGTGTTATTTTTACCGTTTCATCAATATTCTGTCTTGATGAAACTATAACGAAGAACATCTAGGAATAATACATAAATATAAATTGAATCTCATAATTATGATATCATCATAATTTCAATTACACATTAATTATTCCAATGACTTTATCATATATATCTAAACATGTACAAAATAAAAAATGTCTTTAAATTAATTTTTAATTAAACTACAAATAATCGATTGACGGTAGGGCATGCATAAACTAAGATCTACATTACTAGTTGATTTTTGGAAGTGGGTGCCAAAAGGAACTGAATACGTGTTTCAGAAACAATATTTATCTTTTAATCTCACGTACATAAGGATTTTTTTCTTAACGTATCATACCATCTATCACTGATATTAATTAGGCTTGCCAAGTACAGCCAAGTTGCTATCACAACAAAATCTCCCAGCCCCTTCCTCTCCTTTTCTTCTCTTTGCTTTCCTAAAACCCTATCCTTCATAGGTTTTAACGCTCTCACCAGTAACTATTTCTCCTGTTCTTTTCCTTTTCTTTTTTAGTTATATTTTTCTTTCAATAATACAAAATTGTCTTGCTTTAGAAACCTAAAATTATAACTTATAGTTTTCTTTAAATTCTCTTATATTTGTCAATTATTCTCTTCATATAAGAATTTTAATCTCTTCTAATGAAAAGGTGATATTGTAATATTATTAATGGTCAGATCCTCCATTAGAAAAGATGATAAGGTACTGAAATTATTAACTTTTATAATGATAAGAGATACTAGGAGAAACTTTATTTTGTGATAAGTTATTAAATTTTTTTCCTTTCTATGAAATTGAGGGTACTTTAGAAAATTAAAAATTTAGGTTCAAAACATTAATTTGAGTGAAGATGAAGTTTGAAAAATACAAATAAAAAAGGGGAGGATCATTGGATCTTTCGCTAGGAAATTTGTTTACAATCATTCCCATGTACATCTCTTTTCCCATTTTGAGTTAAATTATTTAAAGCAGTCAGAAAGTTATTCGCCCGTTTCCGCACTATAAAACGATTAGGGTTTGTTTGGTCTGACCTCTTTGAGTCAGCGTCGTTGTATTTTTGTTCTTACTAGAAAAACCAAAACAGACAATGGAGAACATTTGCAGTTCGGTGGTCACTGTCTAACATTTCCTGGTCATGGAAATTACTACAGGATGACCAATGCTCTTGCCGTAATATCAAATCAATCCTTAAATCAGCTTATCATCTTCATTACGAAATAGGCAAAAGTTGAAAACACATGGGAGGTGGAAGCAAATGAAGTCTGGCAATGCTAGCTATATCTTGTTACAATCGCAAGGTAATGACTAACGAACATCCCGCGTCAAGCAACCTTAATAGTTCAAATTGATGGGTGAGATTAGCGACGATTGCTTTGGTAATAGATCAGTCAGTTCGTTATCTTCCAAAAAAAGGGGCAGCAGGAGTACATACTCTCACAGAATCTGGGGCTAGCGTTCCAGACATAGTCGACGGTCCAAATTGTTAAGTAGGTGATAAATTATGAACCACATATGACTCATCTTAACAACAGAACGTCCCAAAGGGCTTGTCGTAGGCGGCTGGTTGCTCCTGCAACGAACATTCAAAAAGCATATGGAGAAAGTTAGATTGAAAGTCGGAAAGAAGTAACTAAACAAATAAAGTTACTTTTCCCACCTTCGTTTGCAGTAGTCAAGATACCTTAAATTCAACCGTTAAATTGAATTCTTTTGGATCATGTGTGTACTTCTGCTAGCTGTCCAACCTTCGAATTGTGACCCCATAATCAATAAATTAGAACAAAACTGTGAGATTCTTTCGTAAAAGGAGACAATTGCAGTACTATCTCCTTAATTTAAGATTTTTCATGAAAACAAATCAATGACTTTTAGATCCTATTAATGTATGTTTTAATATTTTAAAATAAAGTGCATATTATTATTATTATTTCCGGACAATAATTGGTTTGACTATGATCCGGACTTCAGCAGTAGATGGGAGTGTGGATCATGTGCAGCCTCCTATTTAACGAGTATGCGGCAATCAATGCCTTCCAAGACTTGGGGGAGCACTGACTTACAGAAAGATTCAAGAGAGCTACATTTTGAAAACTATATTTCTGAAAGGAAGATGAAAACAGATCACATGTCAATTCCCACTCGACCACTGGTTCTTGTACTACACTTTTCATGTTTCTACCGTTAAATACAGTGCTAACGCATTTCCAGAGGTTTGTTTTTTGTGTTCCAGTTGAGCCTAATTAATTTATTTTGATAATGACAATCAGGCTTATAACAAAAAAACAAGGGTTGTTACCTCCAATGATTAAACCCTTTTGTTTTTTTTTCTAACAAGATCTTCAAATTCTACAGTCCTCTAACTAACATTACCTTTCAGTTTTCAACTTGCCACCTAACGAGTGACTTTTGCTTCATTGTAGTCTTGTCCTTTGAGTTTTCAACCCTAGTCTGTTTGTCTTTTTTTTTTCTTTTCTTAACCCCTTTTTCATTCTTCATATGCCTAAACACTACATTCCATTAATATTTCAGGAAAAAAAAAGAAAGAAAGGGAAGATGATAATAAGGTCATTACCTCATAAGCACTCTATTTATCCCAAGAAAATGTATATGAAAAGGGGCTATTTTATATCCATTACAAAATATTATTTCTTTTTAGTTTAAAATATATGAGGAAAAACCTTTGACTACACTTGTGTCACGGTTAGTGTGAGACCTCCTTTTTGGTAAACACCAACATTGTACAATGGGAACATGATGGTAATATGTTTTGACAAAGCTTTCAAAAAAATTACTACGTCACTAAAAAGTTAGAAAGTGTATAAGCAGTCTATTTCGACAATATATAGCCACATTCAAAAATAGAATGATCGTGGCATCGTAGCAACTGAAAATTCAGGTTCAAAACAAGCTAAAGACTATTTCAACTTCCATTCGTGATTGTTACAAAATGACATTTATAAAATGGTGATTACTTTTGGTTATATAAGTTATAATGATTATGTCGAATTAAGTTAGTTGTAGATTATTTGTCTTAATCTGAATGTTTGAATGGGTCATAATATTTCAAACATATGCAGATTTAAAATTAAGATAAGTTAGCATGAAAAAATAAGATGGTTGGTGAAAAAATTGCTGAAACTTTTCCAAAATTATTGCTTATATATATGTGTTGTAGGGCAGAAAATGTGGTGGAATTTGCCTCTTTTCAACTCTTATTTTGTGTAACAAATGTTTAGTGATATATGATATGATTCCTTGTTGTTTACTGCCTACAAACACGAGAAAATCAAAGGTATAGTACATGTTCGATGAAATGTCTCAAATAGTGAAGTGAGATTTCTACATGTTCAATTGTCCATATTTGGTTGTATTTGTGTTTGTGCCTTTCCGAACCTTATTCCAAGTTCCAACACTTCTAACCTTTCAAAGAGAGTTGTCTAAGCCTCAAAAGAGTGGAGATTTAATGGCTTAACACATGTTTGACGAATGATTCAAAGGAGTGCCTAAAAGGCATTTGATTAATTGATTAAGTGAATTGCACATACGCTGTTTGGTAAAATTTTGCTAAGAATTTTGTTGAGGGACTGTTAACACCAAGATATAATTTAGCTGATAGCCGATTACGACAATTAGTTTATTCAAATATTTATCCGAAACTAATGGCTGAACCAAGATTAATTGGAATAGGAAAATTTAGTCGATACAGATTTAACCGATGCAGAATTAGTCGATTGTAGAATCAATCGATTGTGGCTGCTAAGTCAAAGTGCGGTAACAACTTTCCTTATGTTAATAATTGACTTTAAGGATAAAATAGCTATTAGACATCGACTAGTGATTGGAAGCTAGTCAAGCATTTCAGGGTAATAGCCGATTGAAAAGAGACATCGATTAGTAATATATGGTCTGGTAGCCTATTGAAAAGAAATATCGACTAATGATATACGGATAAGATGAGATCCCGAATTTGAAAGATATGCGGATAGGATAAGATTTTGGGATAATCTGTTAATATTTGAAGACTTAAAAAGTAGATAAGATCAAAGTTATGAATTTCGTACTGGTACCGGTTTCAGATTGGGTTCTGAAATGGTACTGTACCGGTTTCGATCAATACCGGATTCCGTTTCGTATAATTTTTTAAAATTATAAAATAGTTCCTAAATTTTTATAAATTTACAAAATAATCCATCAGTATATTGTACAATATAACTGTATAAGTTTATATCAACCTTTTACCTATTTCCAAAAATCATAATAAAAAAATAAAATAACAAATAATTTATTTATTTTCAGAAATCTTCAACCATTCTAAACCAACAATTCCAATAATTTTAGAAATCTCCAACAATTCCAAACCAAACCAACAATTGGATAAATTCATAACCAAACCTTTCTAAACCAACAATTCCAAATATTCAGAAATCGCTTACCATTCTCATGTCCAACAATTCCATAAATACCTAAAAAATTTCAATTATCACACATATACTGATATACATCAAATAAACACACCAAATAAAGTCATAATATCATTCGGTTCTAAAAAATCGAAGAACCAAAATACCACACCCATAAAACAATAGATCTCAGCAGCTACGTCGGCGGGTTCTCTCAGGTATGTGGTGCAAGGTTGGGTCATCGGTGGTGCAAGGTTAGGTCATCGGTGGTGTAACACCCCGACACCCCCTGGAAGGGAACATCGGTTCTCTACTCGGTATCACACTCGATCACTCACACTCACAACCTCTCGTAGAGTTGCGGAAGCGTAATTTGATCGCTTACTCTCAACCAAACACACACACAGATGCAGCAGAAAATAAATAAACAAATAGGGCATTGGGCCCTACATCACAAGCACAATTGCAGCGAAAATTTACTCAAATTTGTGGTCGAGCCCCAGTTACATCTACAGAAATATTAGGTCGTTACAAAATTTTACAGTACCAAAAATTTTGCAGAACAAAAATATACAGACAGAAGGCAAACACCGACAAAACTCTAAATCGCTGGCCTCTGCGATCCCGAAGTCCCTGCGAGCTTCTTTCCCCGGTCCTGACCTACACGGAGGAAACACTCTGTGCTAAGCTTACACTTAGTGGGAAAGTACAGAAAATAACATAAATAAAAGAAGGGAGTCGACCCTTCGACACATTGAACAACTCACATACACAGCTACGCACAAGAGGGAAATCCATCCCCTATCACATGGATATACTAAAATTAATTACATAATTTACACAATTATTTTTCGGAGTTAAATCCACAGACCACATT